>VXAA01003459.1:936935-1205142 GCA_013399115.1 Anseranas semipalmata
GGCACCGATGCCAGCCCCTCCATTTTCCAGAGGGGATTTGTGAGAGGTTCCGGAGGGCTGGATTATGTTGTGCAAAACCAATTCGCTGGGGGTGAGTATGTCTTGCGTTTTAACTTCTTTTGTATTAAAGGGCAAAATGTGACAGGAGGCACAGAGCTATATATGGCGATCCGCGCTATAATTCTGTGGGGAGACGGTGTTTGGGGGGTGTCAGCACGGCCGGGGGCGGCGGGACCCGCAGCACCGGGCTGGAAACTTATCGGGAGCACTGAGGTGCCACTGACACTTGGGAGGGAAAATTTGACGCCGTTTAGTCGAAAAAAAAACAACCACCCCCCCCCCCCCCCAACAAAAAANCCCCCCCCCCCCCCCCCCGAAAAAAAAACACCAAAAAACCCAGCCCCCTCCTGAATTCAGATATGTACATGTAGGTTCAAGTTACATGTTCACTAGATAATCCTCAACCATTAAAAAAAGGGAGGGGGAAGGGACAACAAACAAAAAAGCCCAGCTCAGGTCTATATTCTGGTCATTTGTTCCAAGTGTGTACGTGTGCACGCCTGTACTCACACGTGTGCACGCGTGGACGCACACGGTCTTTTAAATTTATGACTTTATATGGTTACCTATAGCACAACTCTTTTTCTTTTTTGAGCACTTTCATTTCCTGGAGTGAATTCTTGGAAAATGTGATAGGATTAATTTTTCTGAAATATTTTGAAGTACTCTGTACACGCTATTTTTGAAAAGAGTGCCGTTTTAATTCTGCGTGATTTCAAGGCATACCTGTATGACGTTAATATTAGATGATTTTCCCAGCTGCCTTTAGTTATAGTTCTAAACTAAAAAAAAAAAAAAACAACAGAAAACACTCCTTAAAATATAGTATGTTCCTAGCACATAATGGATGTGCAGACCATCATATTATGGTGATTTTTGTATGAGCAGTGAGCAAATAGGTCGTAAGTCAAAGTAAGTGTTATGTAACCGGCTGGCTTTAGCAAACTTGCTACAAACTGTAAAGGAAAGAAAAAGTATTTTTTTTTTTCTGTTTTTTGATACGGACAAAATGAGAGCCTAGCTGTCCCTCTTTTTAGTAGGATTACTTTGTAGCATGTTGATTAAAAAATAAAGAATAAATCCAAGCTTATAGTTTATAACTATTGGCCAGTTAATTTGTATGGTGTATTGTATTTTCCTAAAAAAATATTTCAGTCGCGTATCTGATTCTGGATAGTAAACGTTAGATATTCACTAGTGAATCATCAGTTAATACTGTAACCAGATTCATTACATAATTGAAAATCATTCAGGAGTTAGTACAGTTTTATTATTTAGCTTTACTGTTTTCTAGAAGAGCATTATTTGGCGTAGTTATAGTTCTTGAAGCAACTGAAGATAAGTAGGAGAATAGTTTTTTGTTTTTTTTTTTTTGCATCTGAAGAAGTAGAGCAGTAGTGGGTTAATATTCCTATTGCAAAACTGAAACAAGTAGGGAGACATTTAAAGATTCTCAATGATTATATAAAATACTGTGTATTGGACTAAATAACGCTACTAAGCTGTAGCTTACATGTGGGGGTCTTTTGTACTTTTTGTACATCGTCATGATGTTAGTATGTTGGGTTTGATGTTCCTGCACGATAAAGTACACTTGCTATGGAAAAAGCTGCAGCTTCCAGACTGGTTAGTGCAAATATTTTAACCAACTGCTGGTAAGACAAACGGAGACAAGAAACGAGATACACTTTTATGAGTGCTACTGTGACTAGCTGCATCTATGCTAACCATTCATTAATCTTGCTAATGATTATGATGCATTTCATTTTAAAGTATTTGGTGACTTCCTTTACTGCTTTATTGTAAATATCGTTTCTTTTGATAATATGTTCGGAGCTTGTGTATCTGTAGTTTTTAATTGCTTTCCTCACTTGCAGGTCGTCTTTGTAAACTGTTTTACAGAGATGTTGTATCTGATGCAAAGTAATAAGTAATACTCTGTCTACATGACATCTAAACACTCTTAGGGCAAAAACTTTTTCTTTTTTTTTTTTTTTTTAAGGAGTTACTGAAATTTGGTATCATTATTTTGTCAGGCTATGTACTTGGTTGACTTATGTCCTTTTCCCTGCCCTATTCTTCCCCAAACAGAAACACTCAGAATTTTGGCAAAAATGTTCCTTGGGAGTTTTCTGGGGGGGCAGGCAGGGGGTGGCATTATTGTCACTTACATGTCTTGCTAGTAGAAATTAGTTCCATCATGTAAGCTTTCTTGTTTGTTGGACTTGCCTGTATACGATCTCTTAAAGGTAAATGGCTGAGCAAAAATGAAAAGAAGCCCTGTATTGATTTGTGATGTTGTTTCAGGCTAAAAGGGCCACTCAGCGTCTGCATTTCCAGCCTGAAATTTAGTCAGCTCTTTAAAAATGTTAGAAGTATTCTTTTTTTATTCTGCTCTCAATTCTTATGGCTGTGCAGCTCTGCTTTCTTGTTTTTCATGTGTTGATAGAAAACACTTAGTATAGAGTAATATGTACTTTATATACAATTTTAATATAAAATATTCAGCCCGAGATGAAGGGAAACTGGCTCCGGAGTGCCATCAAAAGCTAACTCTAAACACTGTAAAAGCTGAAAGAGAAATACTTTTCGTTTTATTTGGACTGTTCCAATTTTAGTAATTACTAAGGCTTCTGGAAACTTTAGTGTGTAATGTGTTTTCAGAAAGAGCATTAAAAAAGAGTTGACAGTAGGCCTTTAGCTAGTCTTTTAGAATTCTGTCTTTCCTCTGTGAAATCCTTTGGGAATCTTCTGGTTTACTGACAATATCCTGGGATGTGATATCACGGATATCAGATGTCGTCGTGTAATTCATGGCATTTGCTGTGTCACAGCGGTGCACACTGGGATAGCTTAGGTGAACCAGGAAATGTCATAGAAATTTGGTAAAGTGGTGTAATGGCAAGATAGTGATGTCATATTGAAGATAGGTGAGTACTTGTTAGGAGTGTTCAAACCTTTGTATTTGGTAATCTGAAATGGAATGTATTCAGCAAACAAATGTCCTTAACTGAGTGATCTTTACAGATTTTCTCCAAATATTGAACTTGTTAGATTATGAACGCCTATCAAAATGGGTGGTAAGACATCACGGTTAGAGTTTTTCCTTTGAAAATAGCTTTGATTTAAAAAACAGATCGTAATTATATGTTGCCTTGCTAGGATTTATTTTCATCTTAACGTTGAGGTGCAATGCCAGGCATAAGTGTAGATGATATTGCACATATGGAGGATATTTGACTCCTCCATAAGATCTGTTAAAAGTTAGTCATAGTGCATTATAATTCTGTCTGTCTCTTTGGTGAAGTCTCACTCTTGACTGTATTCACTGTTGAAATGTTACACAGTAAGCGTAGTTTGTGCTGATGGTGCTTTTGTGATCCAGAAAATAAAAAAAAATCGTGTTGGCTGCTTTGACCCATCTTTTCATCCTAGTTACCAAGTGTTGAAAGGTAAATACTTAAGTAATGTTATTTAATTAGATGCTCATAGAAGGTGAGGACTTGGAAGAAGAGTCTGCTGGTGTGTTTGTTTATTTTGGTCAGGACTTGCAGTTCTTGGGTGTAATTCTGTTTCAGCGATGATTTCTTTTAGATGGAACTGAATGTGTTCATCCTAAACACAAGCACTTCCATGCTGTTACTCCAGATGTCTCTTTCCCTTTTCTTTTTCTTTCTTCTCTTCTTTATTACCCTTACTGTTAATTTTCACGCCTGAAATATAGATAACGTAGAAGGCTGTTGTAAGACTGTTTAGCAAGAAGCGCATGTGAGAGCAGGTTATTACGGCATGTTCTATAGTTAGGCTTCTGCTCCAAACAGCTTTATGATCTAACTTGTCCTGTTGCCCCTGGTAGGGTTTGACGTCAGATGCCAGAGAGAAAAATGTGACAAACTCTGAAGTGGGCAGTTACGGAGTAATCATTCCATACGGGATCTGTTTGAGATGGGATTATGCCAGGCGGAACGAGAGCTATGTTTTTTCCAGAATTCAGAAAATCTCGAGCAGAGTTCTTATTTATGCTTACAGATCTGCAGAAATGTACCTTCTTTGAATCAACTTACTTGTCAGGGTCTCAAGTTTGACAGAATTTGAAGGCTTTTCCCAAGCCTGTGGATATGATATATAAATGGCAGAACAGAGAGCATGGCAGGGAAGGGATGCGTTGGATGGGACTATGAGGGCTGTGTATCTGGAGTTGTGAGAAGGGCTGAAGGTTGGAGCTTTACTTTGGTCACCTTGTACTTCGTGGGTCGGGTGATTTTGGCAATACTTCTTTGTAGCACCGCTGAGAATGAAGATAACAAGCAAGAACGAGTTTAACAAGCAGGAAGATACTGACGGTGGTCAAGGAGAGTGATGTGTCTGGCATATTTTGTAATCATTTTGAAGGTTATTTGATCTGGGCCAAGTAATAGGAGGTGCACTAGGTGTTGTCACTACCATGTCAGTCTTGCCCTACGCTGTGTACAAAAGGTTTGCTCACAGCAATGGTAGAAGTTGTCATTCAGTAATGTTTAGAACTGTCATAAAATGGAGGCTTGGACTGAACAGTAAGGACGCTTTTAAACTTTGACAGATTTTTCTCATTTGAAAAGTCTTGTTTTGGCTTTATAATGTTTTACTGGAAGGCTAATTGTACATAGGAATGGGTACAAAAGCAGGGTGGAGCGCTTTTGGAAGAACCATGGGTTTGCAGTGATCAGAAAAGGGGAATCCAGAGTTACAGGCATGTAATCTATAAGTCAGAGGGAGGACCGAGGATGAGGAACATGGTCTTCAGGCTTTTTCTTTTACCTTAATCCCTCGTGGTGCAATTCCTTGTCTGTGAGCAGTCTTTCTTTTCAAGTGCATTTAACCAGCTTTTCCCTTCTGTTTGTCCCTTGTCATCTTCTGTTTTTTCCTTGTTAAAGGAAGCAGAGATTTTTATTTAAAGGAACCAGTTTTGAGAACGATGTAAAGACCATGTTATGCAGCTCCAGAAGTAGCAGTTATTATCATTTGAAGCTTAGTTCTTGGAAGAAGAGAGTGGTGCTGCGGAAGCCTGGAAGATTTCTGAAGTGGTTCATGTGAACCAGGGTACAGTCTTGTATGAACAAATTCTTAAAGCTAGTCTGGGGAGGGGAGTCTGGCCTGTATATTTCTTTAGCTTATGTACAAGTCTGTGAAATGTAAAATATTTTTATCACTATGTTTTCAGGTAGTGAGATCCACCTAGAATGATGTAGAATATTCAACTATCAGGAGTTTGTAATTTAATTATTTTGTCTTCCATTTTTCAGAAATGCACACAGGTATTTAACTTATCCTGATGGCAGTTGTTTACTCACTTGAGATGGTTATGTCACTTTTCCATAGAAAGTTTTGGAAGCCTAGTGCTGAATTGGTGAATAGCCACTATGTTAGACATTTCTATTGCATCTCTTGGGAATATTTTGCAATCGGTTGACTTCTGTTTAGTATGTTACCGGAAAGTCAGAGTTTCTGACGTGTGGTGGATAGCCAGGAATTGCTATTTCCAGTTGTGACATCTGCTGCCATCACCGCTGCTGCTGAAGATTGTTTGCTGCTGTTTCCTGTGGTGATACCCGGGCTGCTGCTGACAGCTTCACCGGTACTATGCAGGAGTCTTCAGTATTGATGCCGCTGGACCTCTAAATAAAGAACCGTCAGTGAATAAGTACAGTATGGATTCATTTAATTATTAATCGGGATGATCGGGTATTCTCTAAGGTACAGAATTCTCTTTCAAAGACAACTGAAGTCAATAGAAAGTTTGCTATTGAAATAAAATAGTCATGAGAGCAAATGCTCATCAGTATGAGCGAGGAGCTGATAGTCTAGTCCCTTCTCTATCTACTCTTGTGAATAATGCTAACCGATTGCTACTGAATGTGACAAAAAAGTGGGGAGAACAGGATGCTTTAGAAAAACCAGACATAGCAGAATAGCTTTTCATTCTTCAGATTTCAAGAAAGCGTGAGGCTAGTTAGTCAGCTTAGATTCTGACAAGAATCACAAGCCTGTCATGTGTAGAAAGAAAAATGCAGAGCACTCAGTGAGACCTGGGCCTACTTGGTTGGGTTTTTCCTGAGCTAGGGGCATATCTCATGCCTCTGGAACCCGGCCTACAGTTGGTACAGTTTCATCTAATGCAGAGCAGTATAATAAGTGCAGATATTATGTGTTAAATTTTGTCAGAGCAATGTAGGGATGAGTAATTTTGCATGGAGGACTCCACATAGTATCCTTGCACTTTTCTTCATCTTCTGTGCCAGAATTTTCTTTTCAGGCCAGAAAGTAAATAAAGAAGAGCTGCTTAGTTGGTTCTCATGGTAAGTTACATAGATTTGGAGGTGAAGAGGAGGCGACCTTTTCTGAGGAAGGCTGTTCGGAAGATCTCTTTTGTAATAGAAAAGCCAATGATGCTTGTGGTCTCTTCAGCAACTTGGAAGGGTAACTTCTGACTGTTCCATGGCATGGACAGTCAGAGCTTGAAATTATTTGCAAGGAATTTGAAAGATGTGCTGTAGTGGTAAAGTTATGAGCAAAAAAGTAGTGGTAGTGCTGTTATGTCTAGGGCTATAAGAGAAGCAAGGCTCGTGGGGAATGATTGCATCTTATGTAAAACTGTCGTAACTCAGTAAAATGGATGAGCTTTTGGGCACACGGAAGGAAATACGTACTGCTTTTTCACAAAGTGTCTGGCTGCTCCAGAATCACTTAATGTCACAGAAAGCAACTTCTACATCTGCAGTCCACAACCAATGTACAAAATCTTTAGGTGGCTGCAGCCTATACTGTCAGAAGACATATCTTGAAATAATCTCTCCTGGAATCTCTTCTCCAGTCCTTCCAACAGCTTCCTAAGCCTTCTAAACTCATCAGAAGCAAGCTCTCTGCAGACCACCCTATACCCAGATTGTGCCAGAGCAGCAGAAGTAAAATTGCCAGCAGAGGTCCATGGCTACCCTAGTAAAAGCATTCTGACACAGAATCACCAAGATCATAGGATTCTGTGAAATACGCTTTGTGCTTTGCCAGATTTCCTCATGGACATTCACCATATGTCCTCATGGAAAGCAGGTGGATGAAATTAAGCAACTCTTACATATGAGGATGAACTTGCACGCAGTCAGTGAACACGTAGCTGTTTCTCATAAAACTCCATCCTTAACTCTTTTTGGTTCTGGCATTCAAAGATAGGTGACAAATGTCATCAGAAAGATGAACCTGGGACCTGAAATTCGTGACTGGTTGAAGTCATCAGCCTAATGATGACAAAATAGAAATATATTCTGAATACCTTCCCTGCACCCCTGCCGTAAAACTCACCCCTTTGCCTTCCCCGGGTAATAAATTGCCTCTCGCTCTTTTCCGCAGGAGGCAACCATCTTGTGAGCTTTCCCTCAGCCCTTTACAAGTAATGTCTGCCTGTCTTCTCAGCTGGGTTCAGAGCTTTAACATTGGAGATTGTGCTATCTGCATAGTATTCAAATAAGAGCTTTGGTGTCCAGTAGCTTGTTTTGTTATTTAACCATTTTACTTGATTGGGGAGGGGAGAGCAAAATAAACTCTCGCAAATACCCCTCTGTTTTTTAGCTGACTACAAGTAGCAAAAAATTAATTCTCTACAAAGAGTAAGGTTAGAATGTTGGTATGCTGGAATTGGGTATTATTTCAAATTAGAAGATTGCAGCAAAATGTCACCTGACTTTCTTCAGTGACATGACGCGTGATGTTATTTCTGAGGCTATGCGAAGAATTGCGTGTCTTGGGAGAACCCGCTGAGCTGCCAGAAGAGCTTAGTGTTGCTTAAATACAAGAAAAGTAGGTGGTTTTTGACTGTGAAAGCGTTCTGTAGAAAAGCATGACTGGATGATGTGAAGCTTTCTGATTTGGAGGTGTGGTTGTTGGGTTTTTTTTTTTTTTTTTTGTGATAATGGCCATCTGACTAAGGAACAAAGTGTAAATGGCACTGACCATAACCTCTTTGATGTGACATGGACAAAGATCCTAATAAGCCATCTACTGAATGTGAAGGTGTATGGGATGCTCAGACATTTGCTTTACTTTTCTTCCCCCTTGCCACACATCAGGCAGAACTGATTCTCTAAGCCTGCATTAAGAGTCTGCGGACAATGGAAATCATGAACAAGCCTTTTAGAGAAATGAAACTTTTATAAACCACCGAAGGCTAGAAATGAAGGTTAGTGTTGGTGGAGATCAGTCTTTAGGTGCCAAAGTAATTTGGGCAACAAGATGACCTTTGCCGTGCCAGCTCTTGGTTCAGAGTCTGTTTGTAAGATAATATGCAGAAATTATCTTTGTCACGATGCCTGTACTGGGCCAGGTCAGAGATCTAAATGTCCTGCCATCATATTTCCTGCAGTGGTGAATAGCAGATGCCTAGGAAGGAAAATGAGGAAATTTTGTAATCATACTTCCTGGAACTGCTCATTACTGAAGGTTGGGAAGGAATTGTGGGATCTGGAGTCAAGGAAAGTATCTTTGTGTTAAATCTGTTAAGCATTAGGCATCTCTCTTTAATGTAGCCAGCCTCTCCTTGACCACACAAACTTTTACCAGTGCTGAACGTGGAGTACCACAGTTCAACTGTGTATCGTGTGAAGAACCACCACCTTTTACCTAGGATTTTCTTGAACCTTCTACCTATGTGCACCAATACCATTTAACGTGTGCTGGAAGAGACAGTGTTCACCTTTTTGACACAGATTCTGTGTTCACCTTTTCAACGTGAACTGTGATTTTAAATATCAAGGTGCATGAAAATCCACGTGTGGGAAAAGCAGACCATGTAATCTTAAAAGAGGTGCACAAATGCCAAGAGAACACTAGGTTAGATCAGTAAAATTTGAAACTGAAACAATTGTGGTGGAAAGTTGAGAGGACAAATTGTGTGTGTGTGGTGGTGGGGAATGAGGCTGCTTTTGGAAGGTGGCGTGACAAGTAAGTGGCCTCTAAAAGCAGGGTATTGGGACTGTTAGCAGGTTTGCCTGTGGTCCTTCAGGCAGTATGTTTTCGCACTTCTTGCAGCCTAAAGGAATCGTGGGATCTTGCTTTCTGATGTCAGACATCCATATTATATCTTAGCTTAGCTTAGGTTTTGCTTCCCTCGGCTAGTTACGTGGTGTTTGTATCTGGATGTTGAACCAGTCATAGATGGCATAAGCGGGCTTAATTGTTCTCCTTAGTATTTTTCCCAATAGAATTGGTTATCAGTGAGTTTAGATTTCACACTTGATCGTGCTGATGTCTCTGGATTTAGAGATCCTAAAAAAGCCTCAGTATAGTAATAGATGAGTGTTATCAGCCAAAGCTGCTGCACCTTTGTTTCTTTATTCTCCCTTTCTCAAGGGTACTGTACTGGTCAGTCTTAAGTCACCAAATGCCAGCGTGGCTGTGTGGTGGCTACATCAGCTGTATCTAATGGACCAGGTCACATGCAAATGCTCATTAAAATGTGATGAAAGTACCCCCTGTGTTCATTAAATGGAGCCCAGCCCATGCTTTGTTTGTTTTGCAATGTCGGTCTTGTTCCCAAGACCGATTGTTCGCCCCCCAGCCTCGGCCAAGCCTCTGCTGAAGATGCACTTCATTCAGCACACTCTCCATCGTTAATCTCTTCTCCTATACTGACTGGTGATAAAATGCGTGTAAATGGAAGTGGAGCCTGCTTTCATATAAAACATAGTCTTCTAAGGACAAATATGAAATACTGTTGTTGACAGGGGGTCTCTCGTGTTTTCCTGTACCTCTGCTTTTTAACTACCAAAGACTCTTGTCTCTTTTTGTTGCATTTAATTAATAAGCTAATCTCGCAGTAGAGAGCCAGCCTAAATTATGTTGGTAATTTGCCATGACCACCTATGGTACATAAATAATGAGAGAATAACAAAAACCTACAACTAAATTAACAAAATCAAAAGGATTTAGTTATGCTTTCTAAGACAAGCCTCGTTATCTTGTCTGGAAGTAGAAAAAAAGGGTGGTTCTTTAGGGTTATTTTTTGTAAAAGGTGGAAGTCAGTATGCTTCAAGTTCAAGTTTCCTAGCATGAATCCACCAGTTTAATTTGTATCTTTGATCAGGTAGCTTTGACAGTAACTATGGAAAGCCTAAACTTACTGGAAGCACGGGTTGGTTCAACATATGATCGGCGTAAATGGCTAGAGAGAGACCGTTGAGTTCTTGTGTTGTGGGAACTGGGGCAAATGAAGAGTATTAGTTCTTAGATCTGGCTTTTCTTTTGACACGCTGGAATCGGATGATTCGGCACTTGTAACTACTGTGGATAAGAGGCGTTTATAGAAAAATAAAATAAAATGTATATATGGAAGCGGTGGGGGAGACGTCCATTCTGAAAACAGCTGAGATGCTGGAAAGTGTGTCCCCATGGGAAAGAGAAATTGCATAGCTGGCACCGAGGCTAGCTTCTTATGCATGTATGGCCATATTTAGAAAAGGATCAACACTAGGAGCTGAATTATTAGAGAAGCAAATGACTGAAGCGATTGAAAATAAAGGGAATCATTCTTACCGTGCTTGTTTGTTTCAATTTGGCAAGACAATAATGCGGGAGGGTTGCTGTCTCCAGACTAGCTGCCTGGGTGGAGCAAACCTTGAGATGAGTTTCCAAAGGTATATGTTGTTTTAACCTGAAGCTCCAGAGCTGGTGTGATCTTGGTCTGCATATGGCTAGCTTCTGCTTACAGGTAGATGATGAACAGGCATGGATGACATCTGCCCTCCCAACTTGGAAACCTAGGCTGGAAAGACCAGAGCCAGCTCTTGGTGGAACAAAGTGCACGAGGCTCGTACTGCATACAGCGCGGGGGAAGATTCTGTTTTCTGGTACATCTTGCAAACATTCATGTGTGTAATTACAGCAAACAATAGGCAGTTAAAAAAAAAAAAATCAACACATTTCAAAGAAGCTATATTAAAAGAAAAAAATAGCTTGCTTATTGGCAAGGAGTAGTTAGTATGGTAATGCAGTTCATTCTAATTATTTGCACCTATGTGGTAGTTTTTTAGCTTACTGTGAAACAACAGTGTTTCTAAGCAGATGGCCGGAAAAAGTGCTGTCTAAGTTTTCAGGATTTTTTTTGGGGGGTGGGTGGGTTATTTTTTTTTTGTTTGTTTCTTTGTTTTTTAAGATGTGATTTTTTTGTTGCACTCATCAAGACTCATTTTGAAAGACTTACTTTTCTTGTTTTGACAAAATAGTTGATCAGTGCAACTGGCAAGGAACTGACATGGAGCAACAAAGAATTTCTGTTCAGCTAGAAATTTTATTAGAGGTCATCTCCATCTTGGAGCACTTTGTGAGGTTGAGTAGAAACTCTTTGTATAAGAAAGGCCATTCAAGTTAATTTGCATGTTTTCCTCCCCAAAATTAGCATACCCGAATACTTCATTGCAGTGTGTTTAGAATACTTTGTACAAGAAATAACAGTAAGTTGAAGATTGCTAACTGAGGATCTGTAATGATGCCAACTGACTATTTTTTTTTTTAATGAAAGCTTTGTATACATAACAGGATGAGTCATCACTGGAGAGTTCTGAAAGTGTTTGGCATCCCTAAGAACCCTTTTGTGTGTCTCTGCTACACAAAAAAGCATTTTTGTCATGAAACTGCGTTAAGAAGTATTGGACTAACTAAGCTTTAGGGGAAGGTTTTCTAATATGCCTTAATTCTTGACTTTATATTATCATATTAAAAAATATTTTGGTATTCTTAGATCTTCCTAAGCAATAGTATGACAATTTCTAAGTAGTTTTTTGGCCATTAATTTTTTAAGGTTATACTTGTGACTTCAGACATACTTATTTTATATATGCTTACAAACTTGTTTTAAAAAGTGTGTAATAAGAGCTTGACCGTTTTCCTGGATCTGCAGAAATGACTCCTTTGCTTCAATACAAGTATTAAAAATCTGCTTGTAGGACAAGACTGAAACTCCTTTTGCTTTGTTGAACCAAGATCACTGTTCTAAACTTGTAGTAGCTGCTCATCGGAGACGTGCTTATTTTAAGTACATTTTCTTTTGCTGTAGTTGTCATGTAGAAGAACTGGTTGGCCTTGGTATTTTCTGTTGTGTCTGCTAAGAAATGAGTATCTCACACATAAGAAAAAGCTCTTTATTTTTTGTGTTAAGAACATTCATAGATGCTGTCCTCCCTCAGAGCAACTGCTTGATAAAAAGAAGCAGAAACCTGTCTTCGTGTTTAAGATGTTCATAGGTAACGCATCAGTCCACCATTGTATTTTGCCCATGATTTTTCCTAATGATGTGAAACCTTGCTTATGTAATGTTAAAGTTGTGCAAGGTAGAGGAGATTGAATTTTGCAGCTGGTGAAATAGGGCAGCACGCTTATTTTTATCTGAGATTTCTAGGAGTATGTGACATTTTTCAGCCCCCCCCATTCATTCTTCAGCAGTGCATTTTGTAATGCACACTGTAATTACTTCCAAAAATCAAAGCCATTGATTGGAATTCTTTTATATCTTACAGTAGTGAAGATGTATTAAATTTAACAATTCTAATTTTTGTGACTTCTTTTGAATGAACCTGAATATTGAATTTATGGCCAACAAAACTTGAAAAAAGAACAGAATTCTTCAGAAGAGCTCATGAAGAAGTCTTAAGAATTGGTAGGTTTTGATCCAGAAAAAAAAAAAAAAAGCTTTCATAATCATGTAGAATTTTATAGAATTTTCATCTCAATTCTCAGAATAATACTGGAAAAAGAAAGCACAGAAGACAGGGGCTTTCAGATAGTCCTTGAAAAAGCATGGGTTAACTATGCAGCGCTGCACCTGCAAGTGTGATTGCTTTGAGTCAGGCTCAGCCTTATTTCTGTTAGCGTGTTCATTTTGCTGTGTGCATCCGAGGCTCAGCATTTAAACAGTTCTTTCATTCGATTTGGAAGTGAAACAACAGCACAGCTAATACAGTCGACGTTTGGTGATAGTTTTTATTTAAGCTTAGAATTAGTTCAGTGGCATTGCAGAGCTATGACTTTTTTAATGGTAGCACACTTTTTCACTTTTTCTTATTATTAATTATTATTTTAAGCTGAAGTTCTTATGCTGTGCGTTACCAGCCTAGTGTTATTCTGCAGTTCAGTGTTGGAGCATGCTGACACGGGGTGTGTCTAGGGACTGACGCCCTAGTTTGTTTTTACTTTCCAAGGTAAGCTAAACTTCAGCTTTTGATTTCATTTTTGGAAGAGGTAAATTCTCAACATATCTGCAAATTAGGCCATAGGATTGGGTATAAGAAAATAAGGTCTTGGGGTGTGTCTGTATTTAGAGAAGTTAAAATTAATAGCAATACCAAAAAATGATGTTTGCCTTGCATCCTCTCAAAGCTCTTGCAGGGAGGAGCTCTACTTCAAAATACTCCGCTTCCTTCAGCAAGGCACTGTTCCCAGCTGTTGAGATGAAGAAAGTTTCCCTTGGGGCATTCAACCAACCACATTACCTTTATTCTAGGAGCCACATGCAAAGAAGAAAAACAGTTTTTGCTCCTCTGAGATGCCTTTATCTGCTCGGTTTGCAGCTTGTAGGCCAGAACATCGGCACCTGACATTTCTGGCTGGCTCAGATTTTCTCCCAAGTCTTGAGAGCTGAAGTATCCTAGCTTACCTGTTTTCCAGTGTTGTGAATGCTGCAGGTCCCGGATGCCAATGTAGCTTTCTTAAGCTTGAGGTAAAAAGACATTTCTAGTGGAACCTGTGATTAAAACCGAACAAAGGTGCATGGGGAAGAAAAGGTGGTGGTTAAGAGTTAATGGGGGCTTCCCACCTCATCTCTTCCAGTTATGAAGTAACATCCAATGAACTGCTCCCTGGTACTTCCCTTATCCATGTGGGGTTAGTAATGGAAATTTTCTGGTGAGCTCGATACTTCCAGGGAGGGCATTTAAGGCCGCGGTTTCAGAGATCTTTCTGCTGGCAGCACTGCCTCCAGCAGTCACCTTTTCTTGCAGCTGCTCATTTCTGTTCCTCTGCCAGCACAACTCTTAGCACGCCGGTGCGGAGAACCGGGCTGGGAACTCAGTTCTGACAATATAACCTGCCTTTGTAAAGGGTATGTGCAATCTGCCCGCCACTTCAGGTGAATGTTTGACCATTGCTTAAGTCTGAGCCTCTTGTTGGTTTGCTTTGTGCCAATCCTAGCTTTTTGAGGTGTTATATACAAAGGTATCGTTTGTGCTTGTAGATTCTCGTAGTAAAATCATCATGGTCACAGAAGCAGTGCTTTTAGGAAGAGGTTTCATCATTACAGACTGGTTTAAAAATGAAGGGTTTTCGACTTTTTCAGTAATTCTTTTTTTTAACTTTGTTTTTTAGCTTTGAGGTCAATGTTTCCTTTACGTGGTATAATTTTAAACGGGTAAACTTGTGCTTTTATCATTTTTTTCTAGTTAATAGGATTCATGATAGAATTTTAACCTTTATAAGTAGTTTGAGATTTAAAATGATTCAGATGCGCAGAAAAAAGACGAGGTTTGGAATAGTATTAACATCCTCATCCTGTCCGAAACATACAGTCAGCAGTCAAGTGGCTTCTGTTAGCCCTCCAGCTGTTTCACTTGCCAGTAAACCAACCCTTCCACTCGTCAAGGAGTGCCGTGGTTAGGCTACAGGCTCCTCAAGTTTGCATTTTGAGATGAATAATATTACAGTTATGCCAGTACTTTGGAAAAGTTGAGATCTGGGAAGCCAGTTTTCGGTGCTCTTTTTGAGAATTTTATGCATAATCCATAAAAACAAATGGAAGACAACAAGCAAACAAAACCCTAAAAGATTGCCCAAGGGAACAGGTGTCTAAAGAACTTTTGTTGCGATGTATTAGTGCTGTACATCACCTGGTTAGCTTTTAAAGCTAAGAGAATAAATGTTAATAATGTGTGTGTTTTACTTAGGGTACGTGCAGCACAGTTTACAAAACGCTAGGTGTGGGCACTCTGTAAATGTTTTGTGGAAATCTCACTTGAAAAATCAATGTAAATTGAACCACTGTTGCGGTGTATTTGAAATTGCTTGTAGCCAAGAAACAAGGAGCGAAACCTGTCTGCAAGATTGGCGCTGGATGGAAATAGTTAATGGCAGCCGGTAGGATTAGTGGTGGATTCTGCCCTACCGCTGTTAATGAGCTGGAAGAAGGCGGAAACAGCAAGCTAATGATATTGACAGACAGTATTGAGGTAAATGGATTTGTCAACACACGGAGAGGGGATGGAAAGGCACACAGCTTGGGAATATATCAAATACAGAAAGAGGAGACAGAGGCGTCCCCCCCGCCTCAGGACTGACAGGTTTTCAAAACACTTCACTGACGGGAGTGGGAATCTTGTGATAAAGTAGTGCTAAAAGTGGACAGCAGATCATTTTTTTTTTTTTTTTACAGACTGTATTTTAATTACCTCAAATAGGTTGTGATGAATCGGTACCGTTTGTGATGCGGCTGGCCTTGGTGTTGGTGCGGACAATGGGACCGGCCACAAGATGATAAAGCTTTGAGACAATAGTTAATGTTCACGCCTAAGTTTAAGTAAAGTGTGTTGTGGGGAAAAAAAAATACGAAAAGATGTTGTTGATGAAATCTAGTAGGTAAGAATCAAACATATTTCAAACTCATAACTTTTGTCTTTAAATTAAAAACATGAAACCTATTTTATCTTGCAGGCGGTGTTGTAGCAGTAAGTTCTCCCTGTAGGCGCAGAATTTTCTGTATTCTAGGAACTTTGAGAACAAAGTTAGACTGAGAGAAGAAGCAAAGGCATTTGCATGAAAGACTGTTTTCTGTTAATAATCTCGGTATTCCAGAACGGATGAAAACATGAGCTAGTTATCACCATTCGAAATAAATAAATGTACGTTACCCACTGTTGAGCTGTCCCAAATGTAGCCTGGGCTGCTCTGCAGACACGGGGACTAGGCTAGCAGCGTTTACCAGCTATGTGGAAGAGCTGCACTGCACGTAAAGGGATTTCACGTTTTATTATGTGGGAGGGATGATGTCAGTTTGGTTGATTATGCCCCTTTCAAGCTGCTGTGATAATTACCTGCTTGTTACCAGAAGTGTCGAACCCATTTTCAGTTCTTGTTTGCTTTTGCTGTCATGCCCTAATTGCTACATAATTTTGTCCCTGCCAATTACTACCTTGGAGTTGAATTTTACAGTGAAAAAGTTGTAAGAAGCAATAAAGTCATTGTTTTTTTGATTTCGTCATTCCAATAGAATATTTTGTTACGCTACAAAGTATATCGAGGTACATGCTACTCCTCCTGTGAGACGGTGAAATCCCACCATTCCCACTGAAAGCTGGAGGATCCGGGAGGTGCCACTTTTTGAGAAAGCAAGCCCCTTGATGTCGTGATGGTGAAGTATGGGGAATGAAGAAGGGTGGGGAATTTGTGGCTTCTAACTTTGTATTTTTATTTTGGAAAATATATTCACTGCAGTCTTCAGAGATGTGAACTCTTAGGTTGTTTTGTGTGCGTGCGTGTGGGTTTTTGTTTTGTTTTTTTAACTCCTTCCCTTCCTTTTTATCCTTTTACGTACTATGTGAGTTTAAAAAGTTCCCTTTGCTGTAGGTATTGGGTCTTCTGATCCTTCACGCATAGTTTTCTATAAAGATGGAATGTATATGGATCTCTTTAAAAGGTGCTGGGCCTAACTTTTATATTCTGATTTAATATATTTAGTTGAATTATTCAGTGGAACAAAGCATACAGTAGCTGGGTTAAGTGACAGAATAATCTCTTGTCTTGGATGCTCTTATTGCACGGCTTTGGGCTTTTTGGACAGTGCTCCAGCAGAACAGTCCAATATTTTGAATATTTTGAACTATGGTCTGGAAATAATAATTACTGCTGGTGAAATCTGTATATGGAATGATGTGGGTGGGCGAAGGGAAGAGGCGAAAGTGGGATTTGGATTGACTAAGTACAATTAAAATGCACTTCGAAACAAGAAAGTGCTGTCAGCAGGTGGAAGTGCTCGGAGGGGGTAAGGCCAGGGAGCGGCTTTAGGAGAAGGAATCGTGTGTGGGATGTGTGCAGCTCTGCCTTGGAGCTCTGTCGATAGCATAGGTGAGACTGGCTGCTGCCAGATTTAATGGGACTCTAATGGCCATGATTAAAGGGCAGAAGTGTTGGCTGAATTCACGAGATGGACCAAAGATTACAGGAAGTGCGGAGAGGATTGCTTTTGGTGAGAAAGTTAAAGGTGCTCAGCCTGTTTTGCTTATGGGACGGTGGGGAGGCCAAACCCTAAAACTAAGGAGTAGCTTGGTGGCAGTGGACTGTATCTCCAGCAGAGAAAACGCGGAGTACTTGAGGGTTCCCTGATGGAACAGGGAAAGGTACGACAAGAGCCAGCGCTTGAAAACTGAAACCGGAGAAATTCTCGTAGGAAATAAGCCTGGATCCTTAACAAGGAAACACACTACAAAGGGTATGGCAAAGCGGGTGCCATCTGGAAGACAGGCTTCGAGCAATTACGGTTATTGAGTGGTATTTATGGATATCGGGCTCGCCTGGATAATGATTCTGGCATTGTGTTCAGCATGTCTGTGAGCAGTCAGACTTCTGATCGTACTCTTCGCAGCTTTTTCCTAGATGGTGTATTAATGTTGAACATCTTTGTTGTTGAAGATGTTTTAAAAATGTAGTCTTTAATAAATTGGTTGCAAGATTTGAATGGTTCCGAAGCTTACGAGGATCACAGTACCTCAAATGTAATTCTTCCGGCATCGTGTAGACTTTCAGGTACTTTAAGGAAAATTTTCAGTGTGAAAAAAAAAAAAAAAATCAATTATGCAGTAGTAATACTGTAACAAAAAATAAAAGTTTTACTTGCAAAATTCATGCATTGGCCAAACCGTGATCCAGCCCCTGTTCCGTGAGGACACCAAGGCAGTGCTTTGGTAAATCTGAGTAGCTTTAGGGTGCTGGAAGTTGCACCTACCCATGTGTGCTTCCCTGGGCTGTGTCGTCTTCCCAGGTGGTTGCAAGTACAGCTGTAGCTGTGCCAGCTTTGGTACCTGGAAGTGCTTCTGGAGGCTTTGTGGTAATTTCTGAGGCTCTGTGGTCTACTGAGTAGAACCAAGTTTTCATGCTGTAAATGTTAATTAGAAGAATATGTGCATATGTAAAATGCAAGTTGAAATAAAAGTATAAATATCTAAGAAGCTGTCATTCCAGAAGGTCTGTGCTCAGAAAAGATTAAATTAAATAAATATACAAACAATCCTATGATAAATCAACTTCAGTGTCATTTTTGATTATCTTCATTACTGGTGAATTATTTTTCTGGTGGCTCCAGAAACAAGTTACAAAGCTAGTGAATCACATTGTAATTCCCAAATGCTTTAAGACAACGTAGCTTGCCATGCCACCAAAAGAAGCTGTCACTGGCTTTATTCCCTCTCCTCCTTCGCTGGCTGCTCTCCTGTCACTGCTGCTGCTCCCCAAGCATCCGATGAATGAAATAACTGATCTGGCTAAAACCTGCTGTGCTTTGCTGGGTACCTGTTCAATCCGTGTTAATTCTTCAGCTTTGTTTCAAAATTATTCCCGTGTCCTCAGGTCAGCATGTTTGAATCTCGAGTATTTTGGCATTTTCTCCATATTGGGCGTAAATTTGGGGAACTAATTTTATATTACCTTAAAAACCTCTTTCCTTGCCTGTCTGAATTGAGGCTGTGTGTGAAGCTGGACGTAAGCTGCAGCACTTGAGGACTTGCAGCGTGACGCAGTAAATGGAGTAAGCTTACTGCTCGTGTGTCCTTGGATGGTGGCCTCAAAGGAACTTGACCTGGAGATATCAGTTGGTCCTCTTGGATGCCTTCCATTGTTGTAGCGGCTGTAACGATGTTTGCTGGTTATATGCTGCTATCATGTGACACAGATACAGTTGTGTTTATAACTCTGACCTGGATCGGGTGACGTAGGGTGAGCAGTAGATGGTTATTTGCTAGCGCTTGTGTCACAGCCTGACCTCACCTGATACTGGGCACTGTGAAGATCAGGTGGTAGGCCTAGCATCAAGTGCTGGAAAACACACCCGTTTATTACCCTTTTTTCCCCCTGTTTTTCATTAAGAGCATATTAAAGAAATTAGGGAATAACTTTTTTTTGTTGGTGGTGGTGTTTAATTTTAATTTTTGAATACTGTGAATTTATTTTTTCTTAATTGGCAGAAGACTAGCATGGAGGAAAAAAATAGAGAAAGCTTGACATGAGTTGTAGGGGTCTCGAATATGAAGGGGTGGAATTCTGAGAACATTGGTGTGCAGCAATACATTGTCCCAATAAGATGATGATTTAGCAGTCCCTTGAACAGAAGATTAGAAGTTCTCTATAACAATTACTTGGGGTTAGTCTGTAATTGTCTGAAAGCAAATTGTGTTTCCACGTCAGATGAATCTTCCTAAGGGATTTTTATAGAAAAAAGTGATAGGCAATTTTGTTTAGCAGAATGCAGCATTTCTGCCTTATCCATGCCCCTAGAGACTGATACGTCTGTTTATACAGAAGCTTTTAAACATTTTTAAAGACTTTTATTAGTTGTGACTGTGCTTTGGAGCATGCTTATTATGCTGGTTGTATTGTTGTTTATATTTCACAATAGTATTTTTGGAGTTTCATTTACTCTGAGCTAAAAATAGCTTCCATGATCTGGCTTTTAGGATTTACTTGTAGCTTGAAAACAATTTTGTTAAAACATTTCCTATGAATTATGAATTTACACTGACACCCGTCTGATTATATTACCCTTTTTCCTTTTAGGTTTATTTTGCATATTCTGAGGTTTTCCAAGTCTTCTGAATAAGGTTTAATGGATTTTTAATTAGTGAGCAGATCTTGTGTGTGTGTGTTTTTTTTTTTTTTTTCCCCTTTGGCTTCCCTAGGTTTAGCAGTGTTACTGAAAGAGAAATATTTCATAACTTGTTGCCGTTATCTGAAGTAAAAATGCCTTTTTTATAAGGAGCACTGAGGGTGCTAACAGATGGGTAAAGTATGTGGTGATATGACATTCAGTTCTGTTGTGTATTTTTCTGTCTAAATCCATTTCAGATTGGTAATGACAAACTAGTTAACATGCAGGAACTACTGTTCTTACATGCTAGCGATTAATTTGGGTAGTATTAACAAAATTCTACTTAACGTCTTTTAAGTCAGCATCTTGCGTAAGAGCAGATGATTATCGCTTGGGGTGCTCCCCGGCCTCGCCTGTCGCGATCCTTCCAGTTGCAGCTTCGATAGGAGGCAGGGGAGGCAACAGGTCCATACACTGGTACTGTTGCCTGTTGTAACCTACAGGCAGAAAGACTTGTGTTTGCTGTTAGGTGTAAGGACGTTAGAAAAAACGATCTGAGACAAAAGATACCAAACTTTATTGGAGGCGAAAGCCTGAGATGTTCTGCCTTGACTGGTGCGGTTTGATGAGGGTCTGGAAACCTCAGAACGGTGTGTGGATGGCGTTTAGTTTGAAATAATGGGTAAGAGGTCAGTATTTGCATCTGGTTTTTGATTATCCCCATAGAATTAACAGTGAACAAAAGCAATGGATAGGACATTTGGTGGTCGTTCTATGCAGACTACTTGCTGGGTATAAACATTTTTTTTTTGAGTAAAACCAACGTAAAATGCAAAGCACTAGATCATTCAGTTGTTTGCAGGCCTGCACTTTGTGTGTCTTAGTGCAGGCAGCACAGCCTGCACCTGCACTTCCTGTAGATCCAGTGGGAATGTTTAACGGGAGCAGACAAATGCATTTGGAAAGAAGCTTCACAATGTTCCTGTAGTAAGGCTCGGGCAGACTGCAGTTTCAAAAGGAAATCTTTGAAAACGACTCTTAATTAATGGTGCTAAAATTACAAAAATCTGTTCAAGGAGACCAAAACTTCCCTGGAGTTCCAAATACTTGGCAGCTGTTTCTCATGCATGGTGACTCAGATCTGTTGAATTTTATGTACAAGATCTTGAAATCACCAAATAGGAGAATTCCTGTCCTTAACGTTGTGTTGGCACCTTTGTTCGGGACAGAGTAGCAGGCATAGCCCTGCAGCATGGGCAGTAGCAAGTCGTTGGAGAGTTCTCCGTTCTCAGCAGAGACAAGAGCTTGGCCCTGTTGCGGGTAAAAATTTTTGGCATCGCGTCTGTCACAAGATTGGCGAAGTTAAAACTTCCCGTGGCCGTCGTCATGGAGAAATACATCTTGTATTCTGATGCAAGGGCGACACTTATGCTACCAGTCAAGAAAAGACAGTGTTTGAAACAGTAGCATATTTTGATGCAGTTTTGTTGACTTCAGACAAAGGAAGGAGAAGTGTGGACGAGTACAGTGTTTTTGGTGGTGCACCATCAAACTGTTGCCGAGGTTAGAAGATTGGTGGTTTTGGCAGTGAGAGTCACCTCTCAACTGTTACGGTTGCCGTGTCAGTCTCTGCCAATAAAATAATAATAAAAAAAAAAAGTGAAAACATTCAGTGGTCATGATAAAGTTCATTCCAGAGCCTCCCACTGTCCTTATGATCCCTCCAGACAACAGCCATTACCATGTCCAGAGGCAGGCGGATACGCAGCAGAAGACAGAGGTTGGAAAGATGCAGGCAGCTCTACCTGTAACTGCTGGTGCTCCTGAAGATTTGTCCGATCTGGTTCTAGGAAAGGTTTTAAAAAACAGTGCAAATGCTGAAGTGGTGGTATGTTGTTTTGCGTCATTTTGGTAGTGAATACGGCCAAGTGCATTGGTAACAAATGTGTAAAGGATGTTCTTTGTGCAAAAATGCAAATATATAATGTATCGGAAGATCATAATTGCATCAGGTTGTTTTTGGATTGCAATGATTCCTGAAATGGGTGTGATGGATATCATGGGTCTGGATATAATGTGTTTTATGTTATAGAACTAAAAGTATAAAAGTGCACGGCAGTCAGTGAGAGCATCTGTCAGTGTGAATGTGGTTTTTGGACAAATAAGAGTCTGTAGCAGTTTGTGATGCTGTGTATTGCTGAGTTAATAGGACAGATATTTGACTAAAAGTGATTTTAACTTACAGAATTTATAGGTGTCTAAACAGTCAATTCGAAAATTAGACAGACCTGAGAGCCTCTTATGTGGTTTCTCACTCTTATTCCAATGTCTCCAAGTCTGAACAGCCCATAGACGTAGGTCAGGCAACCTGCCTTCGTGCTTTTGACATTGAGCTCAAGATTCTCATGTAATGGTACCACAGAGAGGTATGCAGAAGCACAAATGCAGTGTAGTAGCCCTAGCCTCGATATTTCTGCCACTGGCTGTAGCAGAGCTGTGACTCCACAAATATTTCATGGGCTGATGTGAAAAGTTCATTATTTTATGTGCCTGCAACTGTTACCAATAAGGAATCGTCCTGGTCCAGTCCTTCCCTGCTGTGCCCCTCACCGTGCCTCTCTCCTTGCCCCACGGAGGATGTTCCCAAATGGGGTGACAAGTCGGGAAGAAGATGTCATGGTCTGGCTAGTGAGGCTCTGTTTCAGCGAGGGTAGGTTGGTTTCCATCGGCTTTATCTTCTAAAAGAACAGTTCCAGACTCGAACCGAACAACTGTACCTTCAGGGAAGAGGGGAGACAGCACCGAAGACAGTCGCTTTGGCCAGTCCAGCCTCATCGCCCGGCAGAGTTTCTCTTCAGGCTCCTGGATCCAGTGGCCTTCTGCAAAATGAGTTCAGATAATGAGTGATATCTGGGAGAAATGATTTTCCAACAACGAGCTGACATTCCTGTTGCAGTAACGATGCCTCCTTGATTGGGGTGGACAGTTCTGGCGAATGCCTGCTGGCAGGGCCTCCTCTTTGCCTTTCTCAGTCTCCTGTGGAAAGTGGTTTTGCTCCACGCCAGGCCTGAGAGCCCGTGTGGCACAGGTAACTGCGAGAGCAGTTGAAGTTGAGAACAGAGATAAACCAAACCTCACGTGTAGGTAAAAGTGCTAATTCATTCGGCCTTTCGATTGTTAGAGCTGTGCAGTGGAAATTTTTTCACGTGTAATATTTTACTCAGAACCTGTCTCGGCATCTTTTTTCTTTGAGCTCTGCCTTCATCAGTCACTTTTCCTTGTGTTAACTTCTGCAAACTGTGACCATACCGTAGAATAAAAGCAAAGATGCAACCACGACATTCAGTACAAATAATCTTAGAAAAACTCCTGTTTGCATTTCTCTGAGTAGTGTAGGAAATCTTCGTCAAATCTTTCACAGGGGAGTGCTGGAAAAGTTTAGATAAGGATCGGCACCCGCAGCCTGGAGTCCAGCTTCTTTTTATGCATTTTCTCAGACAGCCGTGATCTCAAAGGCTGTAATTATTTATTTTTATTTTTTTCTTTTCTTTCAGGTGTTTAGAGCTAATTGTATAAAATACAGACGTGAAAAAAGTTTCAGCTCTGCACACGCTACAGCCTGGGTGAATGAATAGTGGGGAGTGAATGAATGCTGTCTTTACAGTTGTTACTGGTTAAAGGAGATGTAAGGTGGGAGGTTGCAATGTTTTGGTTTTAAATGCAACATGTGTCAGTTTCCTTTGATGTAGAGATTTTTGCAAAGATAGTTATGCTGTATGAATTGGAAGTATTAAGATATATACTTTTATTTGATTGTACCAGGAGACTAATAGGAAATAAAGTATGTTTTTGAGATCGCTTAATAATTAAATTGAAGGTTGAGCAAGTTCTATAACGAGATCGTAATAACTCTGTTTCCACAGATGTTAAACAAAGCTGTTTCCTGAAGTCTTTCACTTCTATTTCTAGAAGGTCAGCTTCCTCACCTTGCATCACTTACGATGTTTCTGTTGCTTCTCTTTTCCATCCGAGTCCTTCTGCCTGTCGTATACACATCTCTGATGTAAGAAGCAAATAGGAAGAGGGTAAATACTGAGCTCTTTTCTATAATGTGCAAAAGAAAATGTGGAGAGCAAATGCAGAGAACGTTTTCACCTGTTACTGATTGCTCAATTTAAAAAAATCCTCTTAAGAACCTTCCAAACTGGGATCAGTTTGAAGCCCAAGTCAGTGCACTAGCAAGTATCCTATTTTAGGCTCGTTAGCGTTTGGAGCTATTGAAATCAATTCGAGCTGGTTGGCACTGCTTTGCTTCTAGAGCCATATTGTTCATTTTCTACAGGATGAGGTGCTGAATTTTCTCAACTCTCAGGACTGCATTGACAAGTAGTGCTCAGAGAGGGGAAAAAAAAGTTTCCTTATAGATATTTCCATGAATTGATTCTTGCGTGCTGTGATTTCCTTCCCATGGGGGTAGTAGCTGAAGTTTGGTAATTCCAGCGCGTATTTACAGCGCAGCTGAACTTTTACAGCTGTGCTTATGGCTAACTGTTCAGGAATACCAGGAGCGTGCACTTTTGCACACCTGTGAGAAGGATTCTTGAGAAGACGGTAACAGCTTCCACTTGTGGGACCGTCGTGTGAGCGTCAC
This sequence comes from Anseranas semipalmata, assembly GCA_013399115.1. Classification (NCBI taxonomy): domain Eukaryota; kingdom Metazoa; phylum Chordata; class Aves; order Anseriformes; family Anseranatidae; genus Anseranas; species Anseranas semipalmata. Next base: position 961,508 of record VXAA01003459.1, read on the forward strand.
TCTGCTGCTAGCCGTGCGGACTGCGGCACTAATGGAGCCTTTTTATGAATCCTTCCCCTGCCGTCTTCCAGGGTAAGGCTGCGGACAGATGTTCATTTAACAAGACATCTGTGCTGGTTTAGGATGTTACTGTATCCCAGATGTTACACCGCTTTTTAAGGTTATCGGTCCTGTTTTGTACATTTAGTACCATCGTTGTGCTTGGCATTTCACCAGGCACAGAAAGGAAGGTAATTCCTCCCCCAAACAACAACTTCGAAGTTACAGCATTCGAGGACGAGGGTGAAGCTCTGGAGCGGTTCATATGAATGCGTTCTGGTAAGCCTAAAACAACCCCCCCAGATCAGCAAAGCAGTTTCAAAGGATGGTCTGAACAAATTGTCATCTGATTTTGTTGGTAGCAACTTACAGAAACACTTGTTTGGGCGATCAGAAACGGGCAGCCTGGCGGTGAGGAGAATCTAAGGATAGCAGCTTCTTTATTTCACGTGGTTCCAGAAGGTGCTGGCCCGTGGCCTTGTTACTGATGCCTGTAAGGAAGGAATGAGCAAGAGCCAAGGTGTCCTTTTGACCTACATTGTACTCGTAAGGCTGTGGAGTTACTGCTGTCACCACGGGGGATGGTGGGGGGAATATACTGCGCAAATGGCATGCGTTAACAACCACCACCACCACCACCACCCACACAAATACGGTTTTCCGTTTTATCCTGGCATTGGACATCCATGCTGCTCTCCGTGCACTTCAACGGAAGCTGCTTAGATGCTTGGTGATCTTACCGTGTTAGTGAAAACACAGAGCTTGGAAACAACCTCGGTGGGGTTTTCACCCGCTGCAGGGGAACAGCTAATGATCTACCGAGCCTGCGACAGGGTTTGCTGGGCTTTTTTTCCTGTGGGCTAAATTTGACAAGAATTTTATTTACTATGATGTATTTAAAGATGGAGATTAATGAAAGGCATTAGCCAAGAAAGCTAATTGATAACAAATTTTGGAGTAGGTCACAAAGGATTTTGATAAATGACTCAATGTTCTATAAATACGAGTCGAATTATTGTCGACAGTAATTATATTCAACTGGAGCCCTATATACGTAAAAAAAAGTGTAAATTTTTTCTCTCGTTGACTTTGTTTCATGAAATGCTGACTGCTTGTGCACTTTAAGTTGTATTTCTCTCAGCGGATCTGTTCGTTGAAACGTAAATAGATGTGGTTTTGTTTTTTTCCTACTAAATTGAACTCTGTTGTAGGAAAAGGCAAGTGAGAAAGCCAATTGCAGACAAGTTGGCAGCAGTTCAGGCTCCGTACCAAGCCCACTGCCTATTGTACTGCCTGATATTTATTGTTGTTTTCTTGTTGGTCAGGCTCTGCCTGTACATTTTGTTCTGGGTTCGGAAGCGGTGTGAAACGCGGCTCATTGCGCTTCAGGCCTTGTGCCGTTGCTGGCTGCTGGGGTTTGGATTCTGCGGTGATACGCAGAAGCGGGGGGCACCGTCCCGGCTAAAAAACCCCGGAGAAAGGCACCCCCAGCCGGGGCGGTGCCGGGGAGCACAGGATGCGGTGGGTGGCACGGGGGAAATGAGTGGCCCGCCGCTTTCGGCGGCGTGGACTTACGTGGAACTCTGTCTGTTGCTTTTGCTTTTCCACCAAATTAGTAATACAAGGATTTGTTGCTTCCTGTCTGAGAAAAGGGTATGTTCTAGAAAAACCCAGAGCTACCAAAATTTGTCGTATCACTGTTTCTCTTCCAGTGGTGTTTGAGATGAGCCTTTGCTTGGGAACTGATCCAGCGTTAGAAGTGCTGGGTGTTGCTGGAGGATGCTGAGCGATGAGATGCATTACTCTTTTGTGTACTTACTCCCTAACCTGTTTTTGACTTATTTACAACCCAAAAGATAAAGCTTTCTAGCAAACTTTCCAGTGACAGCAGCCTTAGTTTTTAGTCCTGTTAGTAACTTAGAGAGCAGAACAAAGCAGCTGTTTGCTTTTTCCATGTTATTTAAAGGAGAGTGGAATAAGCAAATAGAAAAAAGAAAAAAAAAAAAGTTACCAGGACGGTCAGAGGAAAATCTAGTGTTACACAAACCAGTCACAACCTGTAGGTAACAAAAGTACTAAATAAAATCTATAAAATTAATAAAAATAACATTAAGCAAGCCGTTCTCATTGCAAATGTTGATTGTGAGAATCAGGTGCATGATACGGCCTTTTCAACCGGCATTTTCTCTGGAAATGTTAAGTTAGAGCTGTCAGCGCAGCGTGTATTTCACTGGTTTGTGACATGAATTATTTTTCTCTAAACCAAACGTAAATTTTTAGGCTCTCATGATTGTGAAATGCGTGTAACTGGCAAGAAATAAGTTAATGATATAATCCAGCATTTTTTCCACTTCTTCACTTTTTTTATTTAAAACTTGCCTGCCGTTACGAAGGCTTTTAGTAAAATCCTGGTGCGGGGAGGAGGGAATGGCAAGGAAACACCAGCCGTGGTTATATCTTCTGCTGCAAAGAAGCAATTATGTTTAATTAATTGAAACCTCTGATTTTCCTCAGTGTTAAATAGGTTGCTAAAATACGGTAGGGAGTTCAGGGAGTGAATGCTGCTCTTGTTTAAACAAAATGCTTAAAGGAGCTTTGTGAGGGACCTCAGCGTTTAATACATTCGATGTAGCTGTAATAGAAAACCTAAAACCGTATGGAAATTATTAAATAAACATAAACAATTGTCTTCTGTTGTTCAGTGACCTTTACCTGAAGAGGTGTGTTGGAGAGTACTGAAATTGGGTGCTTGTGAAGAAAGCAGAATTACCATTTAAGTTTGTGATGATTTCAAAGTAATCCGGTCTTAGCACAAACTTGTAACTTTGCATTGCACAGGGATAGCTGGTGGAAGAATAATTGGGATAGGATTTAGAAATAATCCCCGTTCTTAGCGGGTTGTGTTTTGCAAAGCTTTTGAGCATTCCAGCATCCAGCGCGGGGACTTGGCTTACCTGCCTTCCCGCGCTTCCATCCAGTGCTGGCTGATGCAGTGGGCTGTTTTGAAGAACCGCAAGAAGTGTAACACTTCAACCTAAAGGTTTTTGGTTTCTTACCTGCTGCGTTGTATCTCCAAGCGTTAGAAGAGCGTTACTCTTGCTGTACTTTGATCTTGCTGCTGTCTGATGAGTATGCCAATGTTTGCTTTACTCCTTGCCCTTCATTAGGGAAGGGAATTGAGCCGTGATACGGTTCCAGACACGCTGCTGGGAGAAACATTCTTGTCCTCGCTTCCAAAGCGCGCATCCACCTTGGGTTCAGCGCTGCGCTTACTGCGGGCTGGATGGGGCGGCCCGGAGGCTGGCGGGAACATCCAGCAGCTTCCTCTGGAAGCTGTGCGGTTTGTTCTGGTGTAAATATGTGTGAAACTTGGGTTTTAAGGAGCTGCACTGGAAGCTCACAGAGTGACGAGTGACTGGAGGGCTTGCTGTTCTCCTTCTCATCTCCGAAGGCGGTTGTTTATTTTGTGGATGCTGCCACTGCAGATGGATAAGCAGGCAAGCAGAAGGGTAACCTTGTATCCCCAGGGTCACCATTGCTCCTACATTGTTCAGCTTTGTCTGAACAAATCTTGCAGGGATGCCAAGAAGATAAAAGTTCTGTCCTTCGTCTCTTCCCGCTTTCCTCTTTCCCCTCGCTCCTTTGCAAATGAGTGGCTTGTTTCAGGCTTTGGTTTTAGCTGCATTTTAATTCTCCTCTTATTCCTTTGCAGAGACAACACAGTTAGAAAGGATCTTGTTAGGAGGGCCTGTCTGGTACTCCCTGGCTTAGCAGGAGAGCACCCAAGTGTAGGCTCAGGAGATGGTCGTCTGTTCCAGCTCTGGGCACGGATCAGCTCTGATCCACGAGAGCCAAAGGCGTTGCACAGCGGGGTATATTTTGTAGCCCGTTTAGCAGATCTAGTTCTGAGGGAATGCTTCTGCTAGATTTCAGTGTTTTAACAGACTACAAAAAAAAAAAAAAAAAAGGAAATGCTGGTTTTGGAATGATTTAATCCCTTTAACAAAAAAAAATCCCCCTCACAGACCGAAAAGCAAACCTTTCAGAATTCTCCGTGAAGAGGAAGCGAAGGGGTTTCAGAGCAGGGCGGGCTGGGTGCCTGCGCTTGCCTGGGTGACATCCCGACTGAAGGCAGGCTGGTTGGGTGAATGGTTGCCTGGCAGCTCCGGGACTTTGGAACCACCAAAATGCCCCAAACTGCTCAGAATTTGTGTACTTGGAATCAGGAGCTCCCAGGGTCTCCCAGGCTCTCTGTCAGCATGCCAGGCAGGTTGCCAAGTAGCCTGAAAATTTGGGAGGCAAGGTGCCAAGCTCTTGGCTCCCTTTCAAATGGGCTGCTGAACAGCTGGGAATCTGGATGCTTGGGCTTCTCGACAGCCCACCGCGTTTGTTGCTGGAGAGCCAGGCAGAGGAAAAAAGGCTGAAATCCGTGATGCAAACCTGTCTGCTTCCCGTCAGCCCCTGAGTGAAGCTGAAACAGATCTGCCAGGTGTTTTAGTTTCCATGTGCTGTCCTCACATTATGACTTTTTTAATGTGGTACCATCTAGCCATCTCTCATAACATTTTATTTTAGGTGTCAAAATATTTATTTCACTGAAAATAATACATTTCAATTCAGTTGCTTTAGCTTTGTTATTATTCTGCGGAAATTTCTTCCAGGGATGCTCTGAATGGATTAGTGTCAATTTTATTGCATGTATAACTACTGGCCAGCTTTTGGGTTGTGCTCTCTGCTATCTCTGCAGTTATCTCCTGTGTAATGAAAAAATGTGGAGCAAACAGGACACTCATATCATAAAATGTTACTGATTTAATGTTTTTTTTTTAATCAGCAGAAGTTTATGATTTAATTTTTCTTGTAATAATAATCGGAAAACTTAAGGGGCCAACAGCTGATTGAAGTCTGTATTGTTTGAAATTATTACCTAAAACAGGAAGAAAGGGGAGGAAACTTCTGACTTGTACAAGACTCAAATCACTGGTTAGCTTAAATATTACACAATTTAGTGCTGATAATTATCCCTCCAAAATGAAATTATTTAAATCCTGGATAAATTTTAAAATAAAAAAATTTAAAAGTCCGTTCAGTTTAAAAACGGTTTTCCCTTCTTCTGTTTGCAGGCCTCGGAGTAGAGGAAAAACTGCAGTGGAGGATGAAGACAGTATGGATGGTTTGGAGGCAGCAGAAACAGAAAACACTGTGGAAACAGGTAATGAGAGTACGGCATCGATGCTCTCTGGTTATTGCTTCTCTTCGGAAATTCATTTAATTATGCAGGACTTTGGTAGACAAGAAATATTTATTTAATTTTGAAGTATGAAACATGCATTTGGGAAGATACTAAAAAAAAAACCAACCTATATTATTTAAATATATATTAAGGCTTTTTGAACCTATTGCTTTTAAGTAGTGTAATGGGGATGCTTTCCATATTGTAGTTATGTAGTGACTCTTTCTGTTTTGTTTGCTTGCTTTTTTTTTTATGTTTGTATCCAACCAAAATAAAACCTCTGAAGCAGTAGCTGTTATTTTTAGAATACCTGCCAAAATACAGTATTAGTAACAGGCTTGAATCCTCAGCTAACTAAAGCAGATTATAGACCAAAGGGGTAACCGGGATAACCTAATGTTAATGCTTCCTACTGCTGCTTAGGAAACAAGATAAGACTCTGTTTCTGCTTTTGTAAATATTTGTTCTGATAGTACTAAATGCTTCAGTTACCAGAGGGATCGCATTGTACTGGACTCAGTACTGTTGTAACTGTTTGTGAATTCTGTTCTGGCAGGTTAAGAGTCTAAAGAGACAAGCAGATGAGCTAGCACACGAGATGAAGGCCGTGGTGAAGAACTGTCGTGTCTTTGCCAGGCACGTGTCTGTAGCCATTTGCCTGTTTTTAACCAGGGACTGAATATATGTAGAAGGATGAAACCTGCCAGGAAGGATGAAGCCATGGCCAATTGGCGGAAGTTTGTAGGTTTGACAGAAATAAAGCTTAAAAATACATTGAGACATAAGGGATTATAAATTTAATTAGGTAGCCCTATATGTGTAATGAGCGAAGTGGAAGAAAGCTCAGTCACGCTAACAGCAGAAGCTGGCGGTCAGCGAGGCGGTTGCATGGAAATGCCAGTTGAGTTCCGGGAGTTGTCAATTACGCTCATCGCTGCTAAGTAAAGGAGACAGAGCTGTGAAGGCTTTAAATCTGAAGTCAAGAATCTGCGCTTAGTGTAGATTTATAGGAAGAACAAGTAGAGGACCTCAAAAGAGCCATTTTTGCAGCAAGGTTTTGTATACACCGTACGGGAATCCGGTTGCAGTGGTTAAAGCTTTCAAAGAGGAGGCTGAAATTCTCAAGCGGATGAGGATGAGCTTTGACTGTATATGCTGGTCTCTTGCTTCTTACTTGGTAGATGCTGTGAGCAGGTTTGAGAAGGCTTTTTGCTCAAGACTGTATGCTTTTGGGAGTGTCATGAGTGTTTAGTCACAACTTCTGTTGAATTTAAGTATTGTTAATGGTTTGTGGAGAGTCTAGATTAAAGCAGAATACAAGAGTGTTTCATTGTTTTGTTCCATCAGTTGTTTTTCTGCCCCTGGTAATAAGCTGCTGGTGGTAGTGAACTTGGATGGTCTTTTCCAGCTTCTACAAGTAGGTAATTACCAGTTATTAAAGTTGAAATTAAAAAAGTTGTAGCAGGTATTTGCCTGTAGAAAAACAGAGCACGGTAAAGGAAGACTAGTTCTAAATGTGTCCTGTATTCCATTCATTGCTCTTCCTATCCCATGTGGTAGAAACAGTTTCATGACAATCGGGAAAGGGGACAGAAAGTGTGGTTACATGTCGTAAATTTTATAAATCTTAAATATATTTAACCCCCCCCAACAAGCAAACAAACAAAAAAAAACCAAAAACCACACAAGTAATTCCAGCTAAACAGCTGCCAATACACTACTGTTTGGGGATTTTAGTGATAGTTGTATATTTTTTGGCTTTACATTTCATTATTAACAAAGTTTCTCAACAGAGATCTGAGCACGTTTTACCTTGGAGGAGAGGCATGGGGAATTATTTCTGAGTCTCCCAAGAGTGAATATAGATAAGTCTCTCCATTATCCTTCATCAGAATTGTCCTCGCTGCCCCAGGGGGCTGACACTCATTTCTGAAGGCGCAGGTGGCAGTGGAGCACCGTGCTCGAAGTCCCCGAGAGCCACGAGCTCCTCTGCTGCTGGAAGTGGTGCACCATCGCTCCAGTGCTGAGGTCAAGGTGCTTTTACAAACTGTACTCTTAAGCAAAAAGAAGCCTCACAGAAATACGTAGTTCTGAAATCCCACTGGCATGCTGAGCAATTTGATAGAGGCGCAATCACAGTTGTTTTAAAAGTTGAACAACACGTGAGTTGATAGTTTTAATTATATTCATTGAAAAGGCTGCTGCTTCTAAAGCTTTTCGAAGGGCTTAAGCTGTGTCAATAACGTGTGGGAGAAGGAGCAATCCCAGTTTGAGTTACTGCAATGGAAGTGTATTTGTGGTCGCGTTTGTGAATTTCTTCTTTGACTAAAAAGGTCTTTTATTTTGTTTTCGTGTGAATGGTGGACTTGCCAACAATTTGTTGTAGCAGTTGGCAACCAAAACATAATATAGCAATATTATAAAACTCAGAATGAGCTCATTTCAACATACAAACACTCTTGATGTGCAACTTCTGATGTATTTCAAGTCTCTGTATTTCTAGCTTCTTTTTCATTGTTTGTTTTCTGTGTTGAGAATAATCAGGATTTTTGTTTGTTTGTTTTTGTTTTTAATTATTTATGGAGTCTAGTATTACTGGTTCCCTTTTTTGAAGCACTATTTTAATAAAATATTAAAATTATTCCCACCTGGAATAAAGAGGTGTTTTCTAGCTATTGAATCCTTTGTGGGGGGGGAAAAAAGCAAGGGGAAGATGTATGTACTAAACATTATGTGTTATTTCCATTCATAATATTGACAGAAACCTTTGTTCAAAAGAAAAATACCTGCAGAAGTTCTTCCTGAAGTGACTCTTCAGTAATGCTAGGGCACAGCGATTTTATTGAGGAGACAAGTTGCTGCCCTGAACAAAATTCTGTGCTAAGTGTAAAAAGAGGCAGAATTAGAACCAAGGCAGGGGAACGCGTGTGCTCTGGTCGTTTCGGTGTGGTTTATTATCCCAGCCAACCAAGTGACTTCTGAGCCTTGGCCATTTTCTGCCAAATGTTTCTGCCATGTTAGCTTTAGTGTAAATGAGCACAGAATTCCTAAAGATGGAAGGAGAACGGGAATTTGGAAAAAGATCTACTTGGAGCTAAGTCCACTTTTTCCTAAGGAGAACAAACAAGCAAACAAGACAAAACCTGCTCGTACTGAATCAATAGGCTTTCTGGTTCTTGTCAACCTCAGGATAGGCTTCTTTCCTTCACCTACTAGCTCCCTCTCTCTTGCTGATTTCTTGGCTTCTCCCTTGCTGACTATTTTATTTCATGACTTAATGTTCTCTTTCCAGCTGTTTCACATCTGTGTTGTCTGTTCCTTATTCCATTTTTCTTCACTGTGGTTCCCACCAGTGACTCTCCACTGGTGTTTCTCTGTCCAGCTGATACTGAGTTTACTCATCCCTTTTCCCATCATTTTAGCACCCACAGAACCACAGGCTGGTTGGGTTGGCAGGACCTCTGGGTCCATCTGGTCCCACCCCTGCTCCAGCAGCGCCAACCAGAGCAGGGTGCCCAGGCCCATGCCCAGGCGGCTTCTGAAGCTCTCCAAGGAGGAGACCCCACAGCCCCTCTGGGCAGCCTGGGCCAGGGCTCCGGCACCCGCACAGTAACGAAGAAAAAAAAGAAAAATATTTCCCTGTGTTTCAGAGGGAAAATTCTTTGTTTGAGCTCATGCCAACTGCCTCTTGTCCTGTCAGCACCTTTGAGCCATCAACACCTTCCACCTTTCTAGCTACCAGTAAAATACCATTCATTATAGAATACTGTGTTTTACTGTATGTCCTCTTCTTCTGCTCCTCTCGACACGAGTGGTTAACTTCTGATGACTGAATCTCTGTAATGGCACCCAAAAGATAGAAAAAGGCACGAGAAGTCTGGAAAGCATCGTGCCTGGCAGTGCACACGTATACAGATATAAAACTGCTGATCTAAAGAAAGAAAGAATACAAGTATGACCTGGTGAGTTTTCTGTAGCTTTGGTGGCCCTTCGATATTAATGAACGCTTGGCTTTCTGTTTTTTCGCCATCTTCTGTTAGTTTCAGCAAATTTCCGTGCTAGGTGTTTTTTTGGTTCTGCATTTAAATTCACTGAAACTGAATTATTTTGTTATTCCCTCTCCTTTTTGAGAACGCTTGTAAAATATCCAACTCCTCCTAGAGTCTGTAATTCTTCCCGTCTTTGTGTCACATAAAAATGTTGGGATTCAGACTCTGATCTGGGAGAAGTGCAATGAAATAAGTTTATTTTAACTGCTTAGTCTCTTGGGAAACTCGTAGTAAATCCATCGAGTGTTCTGTTTACTATCTGTACCACATCAAGCAATTCTTAAAATAAATTATACTTAATAACAAACCCTTACTTCCCCATAGTATCTGGAGACTTCAGAAGTGATGATACATAAAACAATCCAGATTATTTTATCAATGCCTGCATTATCATCGTCAGTAACCTTATCATCAGACCCAGGGACGTTGTCTGCCCAGTTGCTTTCTTGTTGGACTTAATGTGAACTTCCTGAAGATAAATCTTCTTTGTCTTTTGTCCCTGGACAAAGGACAGAAGGAGCAGAAACAGACATTTCTCAGTGAAGGGAAGTTATCCATGTAGAAGCTGCCAGAGAATTTTGGGCAAATTCAGAATCTCATGAACTTTAAAGCAGCCTGAAAGGCACTTTTTCTTACGGTATCTTACTTACCATCTTTTTTAACAGTATGAACCATTACCGAGCAGAGCCTGCTTCTAGGACAATGTAAAATACACCTGAGGAAGTCCTGGTTTGAGTAAATCGATTGAAAAAGTTCTCATCAACCTGTTAACAACAAACACCTTTTGAAATCCACCTTGTGCTTTTCAGACAGCTACTTGGGCCTCATCACTGTACTGCTTATCACTTCTAAAATTAATGAAAGGAAGAATTAACACTACTAAGGGCATTACCTATAGATTAAATAGATCCATAAATATTTGGGACAAGTATGTGCTTAAAAACACACTTAAATATGTTTGGAGGCAATTAATACTATGTGTACTCATTGAAAAATGAGTAGTTCCCTCTTTACTAAGCAGCTGTCTCCTCCCTGCCCAGACACTGGAAAAACTGGCAGAACTGAAGGATCTTGTTACTGTAAGCATCTTATTATTTTTCTTCTTATTCAGGTAATTTGTTTAGAATAAGGAAACCAGATGCAACAGGAAGTTTTTATATTTTCCTTTAAATTGTTACAGTCTTAGTTGATAATAACATGATCGTCATACACACTTCAAATGGGCCATTTAGAAAATGCTGGGAAAACTGCACTGAACTGATACCTCAGGTGTTTTTGTCTCTACTTTGTTGTAGGGGGAATCTGTTTTTTCAACCTAAATTCTGATCTCACTCAGTTTTTCAGTGTGGAGGTTATTTCAGAAATGCAGTGTCTGTTGTTTTTTTCTTATTTATTTTCTTCAATACTGCTTTTGTGGTTTATGTATCAAGCTATGCTTTTTTAAACATAATCAACGGGTTTTTGAGGGAGTTTTCAAGGACCCATCATATTCAACCTTCCCTTTGCCCTGAAGCATAGGGCCACTGCTGCTGTCTTGTTAGCGACACAATAGGGGAATTGGTGCTGACATTACCATTCAATATATTGAAACAGCAGCAGGTATCTTGTGTCCTACACTCTTCTCACAGAATCGCTGGAAAGGATGCTGTTTGGTGTGGATTTCAGTTCTGTGGATCCATCTCTTTTTTTTGGAAAACTGCACTGAGGCTGACTCTCCAGTTTGGTAGAAGAAATGCTGGAGAAATTTAGACCTCAGTCCTGCCCGATTTAAATCATAGTTTTAAACAGATTGGCTTTGGAGTCCCAGAAGGATCTGCCCTGGTAACGCTTTTCCAGATCAGGTACTAAAAGTGGAAAAATAACCTGGTGATACAAGTTCATTCAGGGTAATAAAAGAAATACCCACCTGCAGGGCACTGAAGGAGGACCACTGAAAACAGAATGATTCTTAAATTCACGAGTAGTGTATGTAAAATAACACGCAGGGGAAAATAACCCCCCTTATCTCGTATAAACAAAAATGGGCTCTCGAATGTCTGTTGCTACCTGAGAAAGTGGTCCTTTGCTCTTCTGAGAATTGCAGTAGCTTTTACAAGTTGGAGGAACGACAAACTGTAAGAATTACTGGCACAAAGGAATAAGGGGAAAGAACCATCTGTGTGTGTGTGTGTTTTTTAACTGTTGCTTTATAAATCTGTGGCATGACTGCGTATTAAATGCTGTATGCAGTTCTGCGTCCCCTTCTCCAGTAAGGATGAACTGTAATCGGGAAAGTACAGGGAACGCCAGCAAGTATGCTAAGAAGTAAATAATAGCTTCTGTGCGGGGAACAGGTAAGGTTAAAAGACTTCAACCTGAAACTGTGTGACTGAGGAAGAATTTAATAGGGTCCCACATAATGGTGAGTGACGGGGAGAAGATGAACAGGGAATAATGATTCATTTGGTTTTGTAACTCAAAACTTAGGGGACATCAGGTGATAGACCGTAAAGGTAGGTGCTCTTGCACTCAGCACGTACTTAAATTATAGAATTCATTGCTCCTGGATGCAGTGGGCATGGAAAATTTAGGTGGGTTTCAAAAAGACCTAAAAAAAAATAAATATGGAAAACTAATCAGATGAGTGCTGTTGAATATCACCTCTAGCTTGTGACATTCCTCAGTCACTGATCACTGGTGGCTGGTTAGCCAGAATATGTCTTGTGTATATATGAAGAGTAACCAGAATATATGTCCTGTGTATAATGACAAATTAGTTTAAACGGTCATACACCGAAAGCCATATTTTTATTTTATAACAGGCACAAAATTTGCACAGGCATTTTAAATTCATAATTTAAATTCCCTCGTTAAGATTTTTCACGTTGTTGCTGCACTGACCTGGTTTCTTTGTCTACCCGCCCAGAAATTGGAGCGTTTTGGTGTTGCTTGTATTTCTGCGGAGCCCTACAAGGCTGGGTAAAACACTTTGTCACGTTGGGCATTATCTGCAGCAGCAGTGCCCCTGTTTTGCGCAGAGATAACAATTGCGCCTGCTAGTTAAAAACTTATTATTCCCTCGCAGAAGACATCTCAGTAAGCACCAGCTGAGCCCCCTGGAATGCCCCTGCTGCACTTGGTGATGCTGGTATTTTCCAGCCTACGATGCTTTCTGTTCTTACTGAGAGTTTTGCAAGCTCATAGCGTTTGCTTTGTTGTCTGCCAAATTAGAAGTAGGTCTGACAGCAGAGTCCCAGCCAGTAAATTGGTTAAACAGCCAACTTGTTGCATCTAAACAGCAGTAGGGGGTTTCTTTTATGTTTATTCCAGCTGTTTTGATCCCCCCCCCGAGCACTGCATACTGAATAGTGTCTCCTAAGACTTTAAAGGAGATTTTTTTTTTTGGTGGCAGAACTCTTTATAGTATTTTCAGTTTTTGACTTGGAAAATAGTTCCTAACGTTAAAAAACAAACAGAAATGAAAAACACCCAACCCCTCCCTCCAGTAAAACCAACAAAACTTCTGGATATGCTGGTGTCTTCTCTTTGCCCTATTGCCATAGCAGTCTGCACATATATTTCCTTATCTTGCTGTGGGTTTAGCCAGGTGGCTTGCAGAATAGCATCTTGTGATTACTAGAAAACAGAAGAGGGAGCAGTTTCGACCTTTAATCAGTGTTGCTTCATCACTCTTGCTTCATCCTGTCCCCAAAGAAAACTGTGGTCGTGTGATGACATTCCAGCCGTCCCCGGTCTCCTCTTTCTCACAAGCACGCACGCGACAGTCTTGAAGGGAACCAGTGTCACAGATGGGCTCACAGAAACTCAGGGCTCCCACCTGTGGACCTCTGTGTCCCATACGTCTGGCCTGAGGACCTCTCTGCCTGTGTCTGAGGACTGAGCAGAAAAAGGGGAAATTGTCAGCCCGGTTATTCTGGTAGTTACAAATCTCTATAGATGCAATGTAAGTAAGGAAGCCAGCTAACAGGAGGAAAGTGGGTAATCTGTGTGATCTGCCGAGAACGGTATTCCCAGTTGTTGTCTTTGAGTATTCACTGTGTTCTGCTCTAGAAAGAGGAAGAAAAAATAATTGTTAGAGAAATAAACTTATGAACGCTTAAAATGCAGAACCTTTGTAGAGGGATTTTTTTTCCTCATACGAAAATTTGGAATGACTTCTTAAATACTGTGTAACCCAAGACTTCCCTTTTCACCCCAAAGCCCAGCGTATCCATCTTTAGGCGAATGCTGCAGGTGTTAATTAAAAGAGAAATTTAATACACATGCTGTAAATCTTCCTAATCCCAGTGCGTTCCCTACATAGCCGTCCACTGTCTGCGCTGTGGCCCTGCCTGAGCAGGGGTCGGGCCTGGTGGGCTCCAGAGCTCCTGCCAGCCTCAGCCCCTCTGTGAACGTCACCCGAGCTGTAAGGCGCGGGGAAGCTTCGCCCCGGTGGTGGCTCCCTTGGACAGGAATTGTTCGGCGTGAGGCAAGGCCCCGAGCAGCTGTGGGGTGCTTCTCACCGTGTCTCTGAAGAGAGTCAGTGTGCGTGGTGCCGTGGGCTTGTGCACGTGTTGCCGGTCTTCGTTCTAGGTGCGATTTGATAAGTTGATATTTAAGTTGCATGTAGATGTACATGTACTTTACTCCTTGCACTTTGGGGGATTTCTGTTAACTTGCCTAAGAAAAGAAGGCCTTCCTGTCCTCAGCAATCAGCTGGGGAAGAACTGCTGCTGTAACTGTCTTCAAATAATAACAATTCTTAATGCCACGTTTCCTGTTGAAGTATAGTGGCACTAAAACACAAACACCACCAACACAGAACTTCCAGTTGGGAATTGTGCAATTAGTTTTCTCAATTCTCAGTTCCCCCACCAACTCGTTATACATGGGCAAGACCTTAAGTGTGACAGAGGCAGTCATGAAAATAGGATGCAAAATAAAGCCTTGTATATGAATCTGCAGATGAGCTTCACATTTATTAATCATTCATGGTTCCTTCATTCCCAGAAACTTCAAAGTAGGATGCCATAGCCAAGTCTGATGAATGTTCATTAAATACAGTGAAAAGCAGTTAATGTATTAGGCCAGATGCTTCAAGAACATCTCCGAGGTAGTGATAAAGGTATCTGCGGCACCTTTCCCATGCCGCTGCTGGACTCCCGTGTCCTAGAGGTTGGACTTGGGAAGTTGTTGCATCTGTTCTTCCTTAAGCTTCTGTCAGAAAACTTTCACAAAGAGGAGGTATGGCACGCACAGCTAACCTAAATGTTGTTTTCATTCTGTTTTGTGGGCACCGTATTTTCACTCTTCCAATGGCATATTGAGACACGGTTTGGTTATTACAGGGACGGCAGTTGAGATGTTGTTCATCTCATTTAGCATAATTTGGGTCCCTTCTTTTCTAGGGAAGCAAACAGCAGGGGGGAAGCACCATGAGGATGTAAGCTCGTATAGTGGTGCGTAGTGAACCCATCTGTGTCTTCTCGCACAGTCCTGAGCTCTTGAGAATGACTTGGTGTGCACGAACGTTGCCTTTCTGGTGTAACGGATGCCCATTAATGCGTAATGAGGTGAAAGCTGGTGAAGAGTAAATGATTTTTGCTTACTTGAAAGCTTCTGCAGGCACGAAACACAGCAAAGTTCCTTTCTCGGAGTTTAGCTAGGTTAAATAAAGTTGACAAGGTGAATCAGAGCAAGGCCACAATTTCTGGTGGTCTTCCTGGAGCACTTCATGTGTGGATGTCCCAGCCTGCGTCGTGGGTTACGTCCTCAGAGATTTAGAATCTCCCTGTCCTGCAGGTGTTCATGAATTCTACACAACTGGACAGGACACGCAACAGCTCTCCTCTGATCTCTAATATAGAGGAGTTTGTGCTCTTAATTGAGGCTGTGCTTAGAAATGTTGGGGTTACTTGCACAAAATTATTCTTTAGGTCCAACACTGGAAAGTAACTACAGCTTGTTCTGAAGGGCTCTGTTGGGCATTGCCTTTTTCCTAGTCCAGGAATGATTGTAGGGATTGTTTGTTCAGGTGGGCCAAAAACTAAGGATATTTTTGTTTGTTTGCTGGTATTCTGCTTGTGGTGGTGGTGTGTATTTTTGTTTGTTTTGGTTTGGTTTTAATATGGAGCTGTTTACTGTTGCAAGGAATGTATTCCTGGCAGGATGTTTATTTAGTGTAAAATGTTTGTCCAGCATTTTTTTTTTTAAGGACAGGTTGGTGGGCTGTTTTTCAAGAGAGCCCTTTGGCCTTATGACAGGTAATCATCTTTGGATGTTTCAGATATCCAAAAACATTTCAGATGTATGGTACTGAGTAGCTTGACTAAAGTAAGTGAAGCAGTTCCAGTGTACACCAGCTCAAATATCTGGCACACCCAGTCATGAACAGGAATTTCTTACTCTTCTTTTTCAATTTTGTGGTTCTTTTAAATATTTTTGGATGCCTTCATTGAGGGTTTTAAACATTATACAGTGTCTCCCTAAATGAGTTCACTCTAGGTTAAAGAATAATTTTACTTCAGTCTCTCTGTATCAAACAAGAAAGATTTCCCCTTCTCGATCTGCTCTGGTGGGCGTATTATTTCAGTCTTACAGACTAAGATATGCTCTCCTAAAGTTGCAGTTTTATGTCGTGAGGATTTTCCTCTTTTATTGTTCTTATCAATAAGATTAAAGCTCACAGCAGCTTTTTTGCATGCCCACCTGCATCACAGATTCTTCTACCCGTCCATTTCTCCACTTGAATCATTTATCTTTTGCAGTATTTGATTGTCTTATGAAATATATATTAATCATTTTTGAAAGTGTCTCGAGCTGGATGTGCTAAAGAGCATCAGTCCTATGATTTTTGTTGCTTAGGTTTCAAAATCAAGGTACGGAGGAGTGCAGAAACACCGTATTTTATTGCTCTACAGCCTTGACCGGCTCCCTTGTGCCGTTGCGTGCCGGTACACCCAGAGTGACGCCCTGCAACGTTCTTCTGACAAACGCCTGACTCACTCAGTGCAAAGGACAGAACCAAATGGGAGCAGAATTTAAGTTGCACGCACAGTGGCCACTTGTTGTTTCATGTTTCTGCTCAGAAACAAACTTTATGACAAACGGAAGCTTTGTCATCTGTAGATGTATATATTTCTGTCTAACAACTAATTTAAATTAAAGGGATGCTGCAAAAGCTGCTTTTATTCCGACAGTTCAGCATGGACTTTAAGCTGGCGTAAATCATTTCCTTCCTTCCTTCACCACCCCAACCCTGTGCCAGCACAGAGTTAGTGTAATCAGGAATGAACCAGTGCAGGGAACTGACCATAGTTAAAGCTAATCTGGGAGAAAAAGGTGTATTGTAACCCAGGTTAGTGTGGTCACCGTGATACTTGTTCTGGGATGAAAATACAGGCACAGAAGAGGAGGTGAGGAGAGGAGGAGAGTGCTGCTTCTGGCAGCCCTTCTGCATTACGCTTGGTGGAAACACATGTAAAACTGCAGCCTCATATGAAAAGGTTGTCGTTGATCAACACACCCCTGTCCTATTCCTCATTGCTTATTGAGCATCTTTAGTTCACAGTCAGTGCTATGTTATTTACATAACTTTACAAGCGTTTAGTTTCATGCTTTAGTTAGGTGTGAAAGATAATATTTTCTCACTCCTTTACTTTTGTTGTGTCTGATGACATAGTTACATGGGTTGATCTATCTATAAACAAAACAGATGTTTGCATCGCCTGCTTACAGGTCTGGTTTTAATAGTCAAAATAAATAATTATTAACACTATTTTTTAAACAGAAGTCAAAGAGCAATCTGCAGAAGAAGATGCCCAAGCGGAAGTGGACAGCACCAAGCAGCTAACACCAGTTCTTCAGCGCTCAGTATCTGAGGAGTCTGCAAGCTCCACTGCCTCTGTTGGTGTCGAAGCTAAAACCAGGTTAGTAAGCAAAGAGACGGGTGCTGAGGAAGGGCTAGCACTTGAGTAATGGGGCATAGAGTGCTTGGAGTGCAGGCTCGGGACACGCTACTGGTGCTTTGAAGTATTAGTAACAGCAGCCTGTGCTGGCAGCTGTTGTATTTGAGACTGATGGCTTAATTAGTGTACAGGGAGATCAAGGTGAAAAGCATGTTTCTTGAGTGTTGTCCTCAGATTACACTCATAAACCCTTGAATTACAGCATATTAACTTTTAAATTAAAACAGATAGAAGTAATATGAGATAAAATGTGATTACTGAAGTGTTCCTACAGAGAAAATGGTATATAAGCAGATCCATATAAAGTTATTTCTGAAGTTTCAGCTTGTATTCCTATGTTTTCAGGAAGAAAATAAAAAAATCTCTTATTTCTACTGTATTTTTTCTGTACTTCAGAATTTATAATACAGAAAATAACACTTGTGGTTTTTTTTTTTTTCATTTTTTTGTCGGTATAAATTGCCTCAAATAGGGAGAAAGTATTAGTTCCCTTTAATTACATAATTTGGGGAAAAGTAAAACACACTGCCTGTGATCACTGTTGAAACAGTATCACAGAATTCTAGCAGAGCTTCTGTGATGAAGCCCTGATAACAGCTTTTAACCCAGTAGCAGTTCTCTTTGGCTGCAGAGCTTGCTGTTACCAGTCTGTTACCAGACAGTTACAGGTGTAATTATATTTAGACAGACTTAGAATAATGTAGTCATTTTACATCCTCCTAGTCAGACACAGAGCATATTTCCTATGCTAAAAAGTTTACTTCATTTACTTTCTGCATGTATCATTTTCATATTTTACATGCTCACAAACTTGTTAGATTCCAACAGATACTTCCCTACTTACAGAGGATTTCGGTTAAACAGATCTTGTGTGTATATCTGAAGGAAATACACAAAGATCCCATTTTTTATGGAATTTTCCTAAGCTAATACCAAATTGCAGTAAATATGCAGAGCAACTTGAACTGAACAGATCACAGAATCACAGAACGTTAGGGATTGGAAGGGACCTTGAAAGACCATCTAGTCCAATCCCCCTGCCGGAGCGGGAACACCTAGATCAGGTCGCACAGGAACGCGTCCAGGTGGGTTTTGAATGTCTCCAGAGAAGGAGACTCCACAGCCTCTCTGGGCAGCCTGTTCCAGTGCTCCGTCACCCTCACTGTGAAGAAGTTTCTTCTCATATTTAAGTGGAACCTCCTATGTTCCAGCTTGCGCCCATTGCCCCTTGTCTTATCCTGTTTGTGATCATTTGCAGAAGTTGTCCTTAATGCTGTTTCATCCACTCTCCGTTCTTCTCAAGGTTACTTTCTGGCTGTTATCGTGGATAGTTGATTATAGCACTTTCCCTAGCCATAAACTTTTTCTTAAAAGCTGGACAACAGTCAGCCAGAAAAAACCCTGCATGGTTCTCAACCAGCCCTTATTTGCACTCAACATATTTGCTCTGCCAACTGGCAGTGCTGACTTCAATTAGTCAACACTGAAAGGATATTATGGGCCCATTGCTTTGGCTGATCAAAGCATTAAAAAGCTAAGTACTATTAATTTATAATTAAAATAGCAATGATCATATCCTGTCTCTAACATTTTTTAAAGAATTGTATTAAAAAGTTGTGGAACAGTTAATTGGGAGTCTGAGGTTTCTCTCATCCCAGTTGATTCAAGATTTGGATGCAGAATTGGGATCATGTTAGTTGCAGAAATCATTCAGGTCCTCATAACAATGGAAAAATATAACGCTAGGTTTTATTGGCACTGTGTCCTGACACCTAGCATAAGAGTGCCTCTTCTGATCTGTGGCTTCTTGATCAATCGTCTGTATCGTTCTCTGTGATGTGTTGACACAGGCACTGTGCCTTGCAGGGGTGGAAGGACTGGATTCTGAGTGGCTTGACTCTGTTTTCTTAGGAGAAAATACAGCGTGTGAAATAACACACACTGACCACTTCTGGTTCTCTTGTGTAATGGTGGGAGGAAATGTATCAAGATTTAGGATAAAATAAAACTCTATAAAGACTTGAAACCTGTAACTTGGGGAAACAGTGTTAAAGCTGGTTTCTAAATTAGTCATACTCATCAGCTTCAACTCTTTTTGTGTAAGTTTTTCTGTTTCATTTTGTAGTGTAAGTAACTTGATCCAGTGGAAATGTGTAGATACTTAGAAATAAATTTAGGTATGTGAGAGGTATGGGAGTGTATTGTAACAATGCAGAAACTGGCCAGAACACAGAAGAGAACCAGAACCTCTACCAGTAGCAGATGCAGGTGTAGGTAGAGCTACTTTTGCATCACTTTTTTCAGTAAACAGAGTTGAGTATAAGACAATTCTGTGGTAAGGATAAAGAAAGGAGTTAGAGAAGAATAGGATGCAGGGCTTGAAACAAACTTTTTAAAATTAAACAATTTGCTATTGAAAATTAGCAATCTTGACATAATAGGGATGCATCAGCGCCAGGATGGGGACTTGAGGAGCTGAGAAATTAGCCAGAGCTTGGCTAGTATGGTATTTTTCTCCTGATCTCTCCTGAGACTGAGGCTAGATAAGAACATTCAAGGGAAAGGTGATGGAGAAGATAGGCAATTTTGGAACCTTGCAGTGCATAGTACAGAGTGGGGTATGTGTGCATGGGAGTCCAAGAGAGCTGTTAACTGCGAATAGGATTGCAGGGTGGGAATTTAACAACAGATTGAGGATTAGTGCTCAGAAAGCAATGTGCTAAACCCATTAAAACAAATAGTATGGGAGCCATACCAGGGTAGGGCAGGCTGAAAGGGATGAGGCATGTGTGTGTGCTCAGAAGCAGCAAGTGAATTATTGACCACATGCGGGGAGGGGCAATAACGTCAAGCAAAGATAAACCGTCGAGCCTGGCAGCGGTAAAAGTAATGCTGCCAGCACTTATATATCAGGAGTGTCAGGGGTTTTGGAGCCTTTTCCTTTGGTTGTTCCCTTTTTCTTTCTGTAAGCCCTGTGAGAAGCTTCTGTCAGCCCAGGACTTATGGCTGAGTGGAATCCAGGTTCTTGGAAAGGAGTCTGCTCCCTGGGTTTGTGCTGCCTGCAGGGAGCAGGGGAAGTGCAGCCCATGAGGCGGGCATGCAGCCAGAGGCTGGCTGTGACTTGCAGCAGAGCCCACTTCTACCTTTCTCCTCTATTTCCCACATCGTCAGCTCCAAGCATTAAAAGCTAACAAGAATGGCCTAGAAACACAATTCCATAGGAGAACAAAACACCTTTTGATTCATTTTATTTTCCGTCTACATTCTGAGACTGTAAATTGCATTAATTGCACATTTCCAATCCTTTTACTGGAATCACAAAGACAGAACATTCTTAAAATCAACAAGTGGAAGCTGAGATTTTCACACAGCTTTTTTGATGAGAGCTTCTCTTGTGAGACTGTCACTAGAACTACAAAAAAACTGGCAACACACCTTCCTGCTCTCCTGCTTCACTTCGTAATTGGACAGAGCACATCACTTTCATTCCTGTACAACTACACTATTCCCCCTTATTTTGTTGCAGCTGCTAAGATCAGATTTGGAGGCTGGAGATGGAGAGATTGGGGTTCTTTCTTCCATTGAAAATAAGTAGTTGGTGAACATCTGTTGATTGTATGAACAAAGAAAAAAAGTAAATGTCTGGTGAAAAAGCAGCAGTGAACTTACTTATCTTTGTTCCTTATCTTTTCTTTTTTTTTTTTTTTTCAATCTCCAAGGAAAGAGCGTTACAAAACTTGCAACACTCAGTGCAACACTGAGTGGAAAAAGAAATTGTGGAGTGGCATAGAGATTAGATAATCTGAACAGAATAGCACTGCAGTGAGGGAAAGAGCAACTAGGTCTTTAGGCAGGAGGGAAATAGATAAAATCCTTAATATAAAATACGTTTTAAAAATGTTAAAGTTGCAAAGTCAAGCACATATTTTCGGAGATACCAGAATTAAGATGAATTTCGAGACTCTAATTACTTCCTTTAAATGCACATGTGTTACGGTACAGTTTGTAGTTTTGCGCGAATGCTTTTCTGTAAGAATTCTGTGTGCAGAGAGTGGACCTTGTGCATGAAACAGGGCACTTGAAATCATTGCATGGTTTTACCTTTAGACTTTCAGATCTAGATCCATGTCAGCGTTCACAGCCTCTTTCTCTGAAGTCAGTGATTGACTTTTACGTCTGCAAAGTGGAGGTATCATCCCTTCATGTTACAAAAATAGGTTCTTTAATAATAGCTAACTAATAGTTTGGCCAGCTTAACACAGAGCAAAATTACTAATACTGCTTTCAGGGCACAATTTGCATATTGTCAGTAGCTATAGACTAAGATAGCATACTGAAAAATGAGAAAAAAAATCGTTTACTATTTGTCCATCCTGTCTGTTCCATGCATCGACTAGGGAAATGGCTTCAAGAAGAATTTTATGACTGATAGTTGTTAAAGCAGTTCTGTCTCAGGTTGGTAGGGCAGAAGGGGGCCCTTGGAAGTCATCTAGTTCAGCTCCTATCTGAGGGAGATAACTACAGCTGTCATTCTGGACAGAAGTTCATGTAAACTGCTCTTAAATCTTCTTCCAGTAATAATAAACTCAGCTCTTCCCTAAACAGTAACTTCCGGTCTTTTCAGTGTTTTTACTGTTGGAAAGATTTTCGTAAGGTCTAACCCAAATTTTCATCATTCTGGGTTTATCCCATTACTGCCTGTACCATCTGCCAGGGATAATGGAGGATAGATTACTTCCTTCATCTCTGCAAAAGGCTGTTAGTTTATTTTCCCAGCATGCTCTACCTCATAACAAAAATCCCAAATTTCTTCCTGTTTTCTTTGTAGATTATGTTTTCTTGAGCTCTGATTCTTCTGGCTGTTTTGAGTTCTCTCCAAATGGTCACATCTCTCTTGAAGCACAGAACACGCATCACACAAAGGGGGGGCCAAGAAAGGTTTCACGTGCAGCTTTAGTCTTGTCTTGCCTTTTTCTTAAGTTGCACGATTGATTCTCCCACGCACCAGGTGATAGGATGAGGGGAAATGGGTTTAAGTTGCGCCAGGGGAGGTTTAGGTTGGATATTAGGGAAAATTTCTTCACTGAAAGGGTTGTGAGGCATTGGAACAGGCTGTCCAGGGAACTGGTGGAGTCACCATCCCTGGAGGTATTTAAAAGATGTTTAGATGTAGAGCTTAGTGATATGGTTTAGTGGAGGGCTTGGTAGTGTTAGGTCATAGGTTGGACTGGATGATCTTGGAGGTCTTTTCCAACCTAAATGATTCTGTGATATTCTGGCATTAATGTTTTTCATGCTTTCATGTGCTGGTGGGACTTGACGTTCATAACCATGCCTGTAAGTTGCACAGTCCTTTGCTCCTTGAATTAGTCTGCTACGTAGAGATGGTCCAACCACTGAAACCATATTTAGAAATGCCTCCTGCCCTGTGAGAGCAGGTTCTCCAGGTTTATGGAGTCCTGCCCTCAGTCACTGCTTGCCTCTCACAGATGAAGGTTTTTAGGCAGTTTTTCCGTCTCTGCTATCCTACCAAGGCTGTCTCTCTCCACCTGGTTCTGCCCTGTTGCTTATGTGCAGCTGTCCTGCCACGTGCGGGCAGCAAGCCTAGCTCTGGCAGGTCAGATCTGTTCGCTGTTTGGACAGGTTTTCTCCCCTCTGAGAGATGGCAGTCAGACAGAAGCATCCCGTGAGCTGGATTTCCTGGCTGGCAGTCTGTCCGACCATGCTGAAGTACTGACAGCAGTACTCGTTAGGCAGTGTCTCACGTAGGCCAAGCGCAGGAGTGGATGGGCTGCCTGCTTTGCCAGAGGATTTCATGGGTACATTTCGGTTACAAATGATGGTAGGAGTCGGCATCTCAGTTGTGTTTCGGTGTTCAGTGAATACAGTGTCTTCTCGTGTTTCTTCCAAATGTCACCTTGTATGTTTTTTTCACCTCCAGCCTTCTTTGTCAGACTCTTGTCTTTTTTCTTTTTGTTGACTCTTCATCATATTCCCATTCTTGTTACATTCCTAATGCTAGTTTCTGCCCATCAGATTTCTAATCCTACTTTGTGACCAGTCAGTTGCAGTTTCTTCTTTTTTGGCTCTTTGACAGATCTGCATTTTCCTTACCGCCACCACTGTTTGCGACATGACAATTCTTCTCACCTCTTCCTCCATTTTCTTGTTCATTTGCCTTATAAACCTGTGTTCTCTTCCTGCTTCCTTTGGCTTTCTGTGCGATTTGGATTATTCCCCACAGTCAGTTGTCCCGTTTCCCCATCACCTTCCACTTCCCTTGCACAGTAATTCTTCAGTCTTGCCCTGCCCATTCATTCATCACGCCTTCCTTCATTTCCAGTTCAAGCCTCAAAACGTAGTTTCCCATTCCCTCCTCCTCCACCGCTCTGTGTTCCCGCTGAGAGTTTCTTCTCTTCATATCTGTGTTGGTTTTCATGGAGGCAGACAGACGGCTGGCTCAAAGTACAGGCAATTTAAATGACAAAATCTGGATTCACAGCAGCCGTAAGCTGTCGTTGCAGAGATGATCCCTGCGAGTGTCTCTGACCTTTGCCGGAAGCATATGCGTTCACGGGGAGAGGATGGTGCATCTGGAGTCTGCTTTCACATAGGCACTGAGAGAGGCTGGAGCATGCTTAGTGATGAGAGAAGTTCTGAGCTTGTAGCTTTGACGTGCCAAAGCTCTGCTTGAGCACATGTGATCTACTTGGTGAGATTAGAAACATTTGGAAAAACAAGTTTGGGTTAATTTTGATAGGGTTACAGAAAGCATATCTGTAACTTCAGAAACAGATATAGAAAACTTGAAAAGACTCACAGAGCATCAGAAAGGTTGGTCACAGGCATGGAGTAGCTTTCATATGGGGAACAGTTAGTAAGTGAGGACCCTTCACTCTGTAAAAGAGACTGGAAGAGGAAGATAATAGAGGCTTACAAAATCATAGGTACCCCAAGGAGGGTGGCTGTGTATTAACTGTTCAATTTGTTTTAATACAAGAAAGCAAGGGTTTGTCAAATGAAACTTTCAGGGCCAGATGCAAAATAAAGGGAGGTGATTCTTTACACAGAAGATGGTTGTCTAGAGTGACATGGAAATCCTTGCCAAAGGATGTTGTAGATTGCAAAAAAAAAAAAAAANTCATGGAAGAGAAACTGCGAATTACTGAATATTTAGGAATAGCACCTGATTCAGAGAGGCTCTGATCTGAAAATACTTGGAGGCATGGAAAGTATCATATGTTTGCCCTGTTCTTTAATACCATCCATGCATCTGCTTATCGTATTTCCAACACTGACCATACTGGGCTGGATGGACCTTTAGTCTGACCCAGCACAGTTCTGACTAACGAGCCCACTCTGTTGTATTTCATCTTTTCTTTAAGCATGTTTTCAAAGAAAAGGTATGAAGTTTGAATTATGCGGAAAAGCATGGTTTTCCGTTCCCTAATGTGACCGAACAATTTTGATGGAACTTTCTCGAAAAAAGAGCCAACTTGGTATGTGTTAAATCTCAGTGATTTTCAGGTAATAAGCCCCTATTTAGCATTCATACGAAGCTGCCTGTAACAAATCTCCTAAGAGGTGCTGCCATTTCTGCAAGGACTATGCATTTTTGGCGTGATATATATTCATCTGCCAGGAGAAGGAATCTGTCCTGAACAGACAATACTTCCTGGGCACTAAGGCACGATGAAGATACAGACCACATTACTTCTTTCCTTTGGGTTTTATCACAAGTGAAGTCACCTCTGTAGTGTGAAGTGTCACCTTCCAGGTATGCTCACAGTTGCGTTCTATGGGGGATTTTTTGTTTGAGACTAACAGTCAGTTCAGCTGGACATAAAAGAATGATTTCGGCCTTGGAGCAGACCATAACATTGACTTTATTTAGCACTGGCATTCCGATAACTCCTCCTGTATTTATGGTACGTGAGGACCTAATTGAGCTTTAAACATTTGTTTAGATTAAAGCTGACATGTATTGGTGGTATATAAGAGCATATTTGTACTTTTTAAATCTTAAAACATCAGGAAAATGTGGTGTTTTGCTGGTGGTGTTTGAGGGGTAATGTTTTCTTTCAGATTGGAAGAGTATCATTAAGTAGATTATATGGCTGTGGAACTCCAACTGTGCTGGTTGGAAAAAACTGGAAAGCAATTATTGTCTAATGTCACTTAATTGCTTTGTGGAAACTTAAAAGTTTGAAAATTCTTCACCGTAAGTTCTGAAGTTCATATGAACTGCCCCCGACTCATTTTTTTAAAGGAATTGTACTGCGTAAGTTAAATGTTGCTTCCAAAACCAGCTCTGTGTAATAGCATAGAGTGTCAAAAGGTTTTGAAATTCCAAGTTGTTCTGTGATTCAGTTTCCTATTGGAAGGAGAACAGCGCGTGTAGAACACTTAAACATAGCTTGCTTCTGAGAACTTTTGAATCATTCTCTTTGCAGTGTCTTTATTTTGCACTTTTCATACTTCTCTATCCTTAGTATCCTCAATTCACAGGGTGATCTTTGGGTTGTTAATGCTGCATCAATGTGAAGTCTCGACACGTCTTGTAATGAGATTTCTCCAAAGTTTGCTGTGGTAGTTCCCCTTCAAGCTTCTTCATTATCAAAGTTCAGATATGGACAGGATATTTAGCTGCTGAAAAGGTGATATTCCGTACTTCCCTAAGTTTTATAATAACTTCACCTCTGTGAGTATCTCGCATATTAGAACTCACACTGATGCAGCCCGCTGGCATTAAGTCAGAATTTTTTTTCAGTTGAAGTGCAGCTTGCAGGTCTTGAATTGAGTTTACATAAGTGATACAGTGGTGCATCCTCACTAAGGTGAAAATGAAGGTAAAGTTGATGCATTTTTGCAACTTGGCACAGGTAAATAAATAGTAGATCCCCCGTAGTGTTTAATTTAGCTTTTTAGCATACGTGAAAACAACCAGCAGGGTTAGCTGGGAGACTAATTCTCAAGGCCAATTCTCATCAGTCTGCTTTCCTAATCTGTACAAACAATGCTCAGAAGTTCCATTTTGCTCCCAAGTATTCCATTTCATTGTGTTGAGCTTACTTGTAATTACGAATAATACACGTATAAAACCGTTTTAAATTTCTGTAACAACTTTGCCGTTTCCACACAAGGTTTTATGCTTCTCAGTTTCACCTTTCAAAAATGCTGAAGTGTGTGTGAAAAAAGACATCCGGAAGGCATTTCTAGACACTGAGGAAAATCATTGCATAATTCCTTTAAAAACAAACTCATAGCAAAAATCTTATGATAGCCTCTTCACCTTCCTTTTAATTTTTGAATGAAAAACCTTAATGCAGTCATTTTTGTAGTAAATGGCAGTCGGGATCACCTGTACCATAGTATTTAATGATAAGGCAATGGTTATAGCTGGTGGATCTTACTGGAATTGCCACACCTTGTGTTTTCCCAGATAAATTCAATGCCTTTTCCTGCTTAAACAGCAATGATGACCTCTGCTTTTAATAATTAGACTGCTTGAAAAGATAGGATGCACAGTAAATTTTCTTTGATAATTGGTGTTCCACAAGAGGCCGGGAGGGATTTGAGAAGAGGTAAGAGGAGAGCATCTGTTGAGTTGAATCCATGAGTTTGTATTTCTCCTGCTGTTGACAGTTTCTGTTCATCTCTGTAGGATTTTTGGATTCCCCTGTGCATGTTCCCCTGAAAAAAGGGGACCTTTAGCACCTCTCTGCAGAACAGGAGGCTGAAGGATTTTCTTTAGTCCACTTCCTTCATCATTTAGTACTAGAAATTGTGTACACTTTGAAGCATCATACTGACAGATGGGATCAACACAAGCCACTTGGTTTCTTCCTTGGCATTGACCTCTATAGGGATCCTGGAGACATGAAGGGAACCACAGAGGTATGGTTGTAGGGAAGGATTGTCAGTGGAGTTATTCCCGTGGAAAGGAGGAAGGGAAATGTATTCCTCCAGATTCATA
This sequence comes from Anseranas semipalmata, assembly GCA_013399115.1. Lineage (NCBI taxonomy): Eukaryota > Metazoa > Chordata > Aves > Anseriformes > Anseranatidae > Anseranas > Anseranas semipalmata. The sequence continues at coordinate 988,751 of VXAA01003459.1, forward strand.
CACCGAGTTGTGGATGAACGGCAGTGCCACGCATCACTGCACGTTGTCCTGAGTCCCACCCAGGTATGAAAAGCAGGCAGGAGAGTGAGGGGTCACTGCTCATCCCATCGAGGGTCACACTGACTCACGGGGACCAATCTGCAGTAATTTCTGCCAGCAGTACAGCAGTACTCGAGCAGACACAAGTGTAGGTCTGTGAGATATGGGACACCGTGTAAACAAGGCATGTTTACTTACGTCAGCCTGCACATCTGCTTGTTGTCAAGGAGCCTTGGCTGGCACGGGATACCCCAGTGCTGTGTGCCATCTCAGAAGGATCCAGGAGGGGCTTCTGTTTACTTTGGGAGTATAACTGTAGTGGCACTTGGTGCTCTTCAAGTCATGGTAAGCCTGATGGTCAGCCTTTATTCTGTCAACAAAGTTTTTGGGACTGTCAATTTTACCTTAATTCCCTAACTGAATATTTGCAAGCAAGCCAGAAGATGTTTCTCCGTCTCTGGTTATAATTTAATATTGTGCAACTAGTTGCCCAATACTGCATGTGTTGAAATGAAATCCTTTGAACAGGAAAGTTTGTGTTTTAGGATGAGTCCTAATGACTGTATGTCATCGCGTAAGTAGAGGAAATAGTGACTGTTCTCCCTTCCTCCAGGATTAACTGACTCTAGGGCATTTTGTTTTCTTTTGCTGGGATGTGGACTGTGGAGGATTGTAGCATCTTAGATTCTTGTCAGAGGGTTGAGTCAGTTCTGCTTGTGGAAGAGACTTGTAGCAGATAATGGCTGCAGCAGATCGCCGAGATTGACGTTTCTTTTCAGAAAGGGCATCTCTGTTACCTTCTGAGAAAATCTGGACCTCCTCTAAAGGCTTGGTAGGAGCAGACATTAGCTTCAGACATTAACCTCCTTGCCTCTTACTGCATCTCCTAAATCCAGTTGCACGTCTGTTTTGTTCTGAACATTTTTTTCTCTGCATCATGTATTAAGATCTGAGTTCATACAAATATATGAAATCCTTTGGGCTGAGGTGAGTTGTCAGCACCTACTGGCAATACACCACCTGTGGAATTTTAAACTTTATATATATAAGGTAGCATTAGTTCTAGAAAAATTCAGGAATTAGGTTGAAGTTAAAATAATGATAAATTTAAATGTTCTTTTGGAGCACCATAAGTATATCTTACATGCAGTATTGGTGAGCTTATTCGTTCTTCTTTTTTCCTTAGTAGCTTATAAAAAGATATGTGACACATCATCTCTCGCTTGTTATCCCATTTTGAATTAGCCTGTTCTGAAAATATGCTAATTATGATAACAGATCTAGGGTTTGATCTTAAGAGTTGCCAATATCTCAATTTCATTATCTTCAATATGAGAGCTCTTCTTGCACCGCAGATTTAGATCCTCTAATTGCATATTGACATATGGAAAGTAGATTTGCAAGTACTTGCTGCTATCCTCAGATGATACGAATGAGAAACTCCACCTTCTGCCCATACAGACATAACTTAAAATATTTACTGAGCACTTAAACCTAAAAAGCTTACATGATGGAACTGGCCACTTTGTACTGCGTGACAGATCATCAACGTGACATGTTGAGAAGTGGAGGAACGTGGCTTTGCTGCTGAGGCTCTCCAGCATTGGCGTGCAGGGAGCACGCTGGCTCTGCTCGTTTCTAGGTCTTCAGGTGCTGGATACATTTGCAGCTTCTCAGCGTGCTCTCTTCACCTCCCTTGAAAGTGTGACACTTTTTTTTTTTTTTTTTTCCTTTTATAATCCCTCTGTCTCAACCCCAGCTTCTCTTGGCTGTGGTCTGACAACGTTCTGCTTCTCCTGTCTTTTACTTCTGCATCTGTTTGCGAGCCTTGAGCGAAGGGTTCCCCAGCCCCCTCCCTGCTGGGAGTGCGAGCACTTGCTCCAGCCGCGGTCCACAGCTTTGCTGGAGCAGCAGCAGCACACAAACCATCTGATTCCTGACAGCATCACAGCTGTCCACACCGCTCTGCAGAGTAGCTGTGAATCCCAGCTCTTGCTGTTTTGCTTCGCTCCGCTTGCAGAAAGCTCCTGCTAGAAGTTGTGATAGAGGAGCTGCCTCGCAGACTCCAGAAATACCTGCTCTACCCCTACACGCCTTGAGAAAGTACTACTGCTTTAAAAGTCAGTTTATGATTTTAATTATTGATTCGTATTGCCCTTTTATAAATCTTAACATTATTACATATTTGCTACGACTTCATTTTAAGAAGCTGTGTTTCTTTAGTCATAATTATCCTCAAGTCTTTCAGTGAGTAGCAATTGTCTGTCCTAACAGGATGTGTGAATAATTATTTATTCCACTGTGGATAATCTTGTGTTTGTAACTAGCGTAATTTATATGCCATTGTGCTGCCTGTTTAAATCTCTTAAGTCTCCTCACAAGTCTCTCTAGTCTGAACTAGCCTGAATAGCTTTGCTTTCCCGTCTTACAAACTCAGCCTGCGAGGTCAGATCAGGTTTCGCTGCTAGTCTGAAAGGTTGCACACACAGACATACAAATCATCGTTTATTTGTTGCTACGCCACATGTAAAATTAGCTTGTAAGGCAGATGTATCTACTGGTTAGCTGTAACTGTGCATTTTTTTTTCCCCAGTCTCATGCTATGCATATGCTTCTTTTCTTCACATGATTTTACCCCTGAGTACCTTTTTCTAAAGGTTTCTGGAAAGCGGCAGGTATTTGCCATCAGCTCCTGGGAACTGTGCTCAGGCAGGATCAGTGAGGGTCGTGTGACCTAGGCCAGAAATGTGGAGATGAACATTTCCGATCAGTACTAGGGCAGGGTATTAATTTGAGTACCAGGAATGGCACTTACTTTACATGGCCACCAACCTGCATGTCCCCAGGAGTGTGGCTGCCCTGGAGAAAGTGCAAGTCTGCCTCCACAGTCTAAGTGAAAGTATGTGGCCTTGTTTTGGGCTGAGTACTGTTGACATGCTGCTCCCTTCATTAGACTCTGTCTGTTATTACCAGGACTGTAATAGCAGCACAGTTCAAAGGTATTTTATGTACCCCACTTGTATTTGCTTTCTTCTTTTTTCCTAGTGTTGCTCGATGGTGAGGGGAAAAGACCTGTCCCATAGTGTGCTAAATCAAATCTGAGGTGGCTTTACTGTATTCTTGGTGTCTTCTGTTCCAAGCTGGAACTCTTCTGTTTTTACTTTCTTCTTCTGTTGCTGCTCATACCTCACCTGGTTGAAAAGCAGGGGCACTGCATATTTTTCTTTCCAGAATTTAGTGAATATTATGCAGGAGTTTAGCCTTCAGATTTCCTCTTCTTCCCACATTACCTCCCTCCAGCCACCCACCCTATATAGACCAAAACCCAAATATGCCACCTTCCAGATGCACTTGAATCTATTTAAATGGGATCCAGTCAAAACGAGGCCCCTAGCCAAGTGCCTGATTCCCTGAGGCATCTTTTTGGGGTCTTAGGGGCGTAAATATGAAGAAAACAGAATTGCTCATTTAAGCATAAAAATGTGTTAGATGGCCTTCCTTTAAACTAATGCAAACTGCATTAGTTGCAGAAGTTCACATTTTAAGTTTGTGGATATGTTTATTATAGAAATATTTTTCAGTAGCTTCCATATGATGTGACACAAGGAGTGCTGTCAGAGCTGTCATTTCAATGCTGTTGCTATGTTATGCATGTTAAAACATAATTGCAAATGGTACAGGGATAGCTTAACGGTCACAGCTCTGTAAATACAAATTTCCTCCAGCAAAACTTCTAGGTACTGTATTGTTTTTATATGTGAAAAGAGGGTATTTGGATTTGTGTACATCATGTGCTCTGTTGTGTGTGACTACAGACATTGCTGCGATTTTCCCATTCTGTTTTTTCCATGTTTCAGTAAACCTTTTGGTGTATAGCATACTCACACTGTGTTGTTATACATAATGCGTATGTGCTTATAGAAAGGTATATGTGTAGTACATATGCATTGCGTACAGGAGGCTTTGCCTTTCCATGATGGCAGTGCTCAGATCTTACAATGGGTGCAGGTTGTTAATTAAGTTGTTCCTCTTATTCTTTTCTTTTTTTGCCCTGTTTTCTACTGCCTTTTAGCTAGCGTGTCTGGAGATAATGGTGGAACTGTCATGTGCTAAGAATTTTTGAACAAAAGGGTTATCTTTATATTAACCACTTGGGTATTTCCCATTTTTGAATGATGCACTTCTATGAATGTAAAGGTTCTTTTACATAACTGTAAATTAGCTGGAAGTAGTCTTCCTGAATGTTGGGTTTTGATACCTGGCAGTGCTTGGGAGCTATTGTTATTTTTCTGTGGAGAGTTACATTGGCGTGGAAGTTGATCTTGGATGGAATATCCTCTGCTGTTCCTCCCCCTCCCCAAAAAGAAATAATTATCTTCCCTCCCACAGCGAACAACTCTGCGCCTTTTGTTACTGTGGTGAACGAAGCTCATTAGGACAAGGAGACTTAAAACAATTCAGTCCAACTCCTGGGTATGTTGTCCCATGGAAAAACCAGCCTTTAAACAAGAGCGAAGCCAGCGACAGCACCGATGAAGCTTGCGAGAGAACTCCAAGACAAAACTCAGTGCCGCGCAAACAAAGAGGACAGAAGAAGTAAGTCTGTTTTGCAATAAGTGTCTATGGTTTTCTGGTTTTGCTTTGTATGCAGCTCAGGAAGCGTGTTTACAGGTACTTGTACTGTTGCATTTGTGAAAATTTGGTGTGGTTCGTTAACCATAATAAGTAGGTTTGGGTTTTTTGTTTGGTTTTTGTTTTGTTTTGAAAGAATGTAAGCAGTATAGGAAATGGTTGCCTCTTTTCCACTTCTTAAAGATTGATTTCTCCTCTTAAGTGAGAATCTTGACTAGAAGACCATAGAAAAGATTATTGACAAATTGTTGTAAAAGCACAGATCTGTTTGTGAATTCAAAGTAAATTGAAGACAGTATGCAAAAGGATGGAAGATGGTGGACTTCTGTATCCTTCAGAAGTGGTGGTCATTAAAAATGGTGGTGTCTGTCATTGAAATAGCAGTATCCTGTGTCCTGTCTGGTAGGTGCCACCCTTCAGCATCGCAGAACCACAGGCTGGTTGGGTTGGCAGGACCTCTGGGTCCACCTGGTCCCACCCCTGCTCCAGCAGGGCCACCCAGAGCAGGGTGCCCAGGCCGGTGCCCAGGCGGCTTCTGAAGCTCTCCAAGGAGGAGACCCCACAGCCCCTCTGGGCAGCCTGGGCCAGGGCTCCGGCACCCGCACAGCACACAAGTGCTGCCTGGTGTTCGGGGGAACCTCCTGTGCTCCAGTTTGTGCCCACTGCCTCCTGTCCTGGCACTGGGCACTGAAAGGAGCCTGGCTCTGTCCTGTCCACACCTTCGGGTGTTTATAGGTGTTGGTAAGATCCCCCCGAGCCTCCTCTTCTCCAGGCTGAACAGTCCCAGCTCTCAGCCTCTCCTCAGAGGGGAAGTGCTCCAGTCCCTGAATTACTGAATTCAGTAATTCTGAAAAGTTGCAGGAACGCACAGAACTCCACGGAAAGCTTTTATTAAAGGTATGGCGATGACACTTAGGATGTGACTATCGAGAAAAGCGTGTCGTTAGATTTATCCGCACCACACGGTAGTTTTTCCATCGGTGTGCGGACTTCAGCACCGTGGGCTCCTGCTGGTACCGCGGTTCGACGCGGTTTAACTTCGGAGCCTTCTCGGGCCCACGCGGGCAGCCTCGCCTCGCCAGCCGAGCGCAGCCCGACGCAGCCCGCGGGAGAGCGCTGAGGGAACCCCGAGNTCCCGCGGTTCGAAAGCCGGCGGCTCTTTACCACAGAACGGCCCTCTTGGGTTTGCCAGATCTTACTGAAACGTGTTAGCGACCTGTGTTTGGCTGGTTGTGCCAAACTTAGCTTATTAACGGTCGGTGCTCAGGCCGTGCTTGCTGTCAGAGGTAGTTTAGCGTGGTTTTGTGCTTGCTGGTGTTTGTTCGGGTCGACGGCATCCTGCCGTATAATTTCGTCAACATTGTAAAAGTGGGTGTTGTATAATGCTGGTGGGGGGAAAAACAGCTTTTCTTCAACCTCATAACATTCGCCCCCTCCCCTCATACGGCTGCTGAACATTTGATATGCACATCAAATGTTGCCTTAAAAACAAGTACAAAAAATCAGGCTGGGGCGGAATGTGTTTCAGTTCAGGATGAAATTGCAGAGTAAATTAGGATGTTTGTTAAATGGATTGGATCTTGTGGGAAAGCTTTCATATTAATAAAAATGCCTTGTCAATTGGGCTTTAATTTTTTTCTTAACATTCCTTCCAGCTCTGGTGTTTTGAGTAGTGGCTTAATGTCAGAGCTGGCTCCACTGAGCGTGGGGGCTGCTCAGGAAGGAGTTTCATTGCCCAGAATGGGTTAATTCAGTGCTTCAGTAAGGGGCATCTTAATGTTGCTAGTGCTGGAGTTAGTTGGTGTTCAGCTTCTGTCATGGCACGAGTCATTAGAATATCATTTAGTAATTAAAAACTTTTAAGCTCCCTTGGGCAGTGCAAGAGCGAGGTTACTCTTTTTTCCTCCACACGTTTTTAGTGATTCTCCCCCCCATCTATTTCTGAATGTCATTTTTGGAATAGAGCACACATGGTATTTAGGAAGGCGAAGTTATCGCAGGTTAGAAGTCCATTGTTTACTGTAGCTCTTGGCACCAGGTCGTTTTTCGGTGTCCTTTTTTAGCGGTTGTACGCAGAAGGAGAGCAGTCAGCAGAAAGGTATTTTTATGCTGTCTCAACTCTAGAAACTCAGAAATAACAGCGAATGCACAAGTTTGAGTTACTAATGGGGGAAAATAATGAAGTTCAAAGAACATTAGTAGAAAAAAAAAACACCACCTCTTTCCTACTAACCGCTGAAGCATTGGGTGAGGTCAGATCTCTTTGGTAAGTAAGCCTAATGCAGATCCTTAGATGTCCGAGGTAATTTTTTGCCTGCAGAAGATAAAGGAGGAGGAATCATCGCTTGCTTTTGTTAGTGGACTAATCTGAGTTTTATTACTTGCTTTCTGTTGAGATTAGAGTTTGGGGAACAAATCAATACAGTTATAAACTAGATCCGCCCATGTCAGCACAATGTAGTAGCCTTTATATCACTGCATTTCTGAATTCCCCCACATTCCTTCCTCAGGTCCCTACCCCTCCCTTTGTTTCTTAATATCTTGGTTGCACTGGATAAGTATGTTTGTTTCCGAGCAGCATTTTCACTCCTGGTCTTTTTTTGGTCAGCTAGGCTCATAGTTGCTGTGTTTTACCCAGGCACCTTACCTCTGGCTGTGGCAGGCTCCTTTGAGGACACTGTCAGTGCTGTACTGTGGACCAGCTGTTACGACTGCTAAGAGAGGCCCATCATATGAAAGTTGCCTCTGATGCTCTCCACCTTCACCACCCTTCTTTTTTCCTTCTTTATCTCTTCTTCCCCAGAGTAACACAGGCTGCTTGCTGTTACTTAATTCTCCATTCCTGGCATCGGGCAGGTTTTAATATTAAATAGAAGTGGATTTAAACAAACAAACAAAAGACAAAACAAAAAGAAGTATGTATCCTGAGCAATAGGAGGAGATCAGGCTGTGGAAAGGGGAATTTATCAAGCACTTTTTTTTTGGCTGTTGAATAGTAGCTTTAACTGAAAACTTCATTAACCCAAAAGATGTTGGGTTGGAGTATGAGGAAGTCAGATTTTTAGTCATGTTGATTATATTTTATCATGTTTGGAAAAAATTATTTTTCCCGGGTTTTGGATCATTTACAAGTATCTAGCTAAATGAACAAAGAATGTGGTCACTTCTGAGTTTGTTTTTTTTTTTTCTTCTGCTCCCTGATACAGATCTCGATCGAGTATAGCATCATGTACAAGTGTAAGCACCCAAACTGCTTCTGACGATCAGGTTGTCAAATTCTGGGATGAACTCAGTTTAGTTGGCTTACCAGATGACATTGATGTTCAAGCCTTATTTGAGCCAACAGGTAAGATATGTTACTCTCCTTCTTGTTCCGCATACGTCAGTAGTGGTACAGTAGCTGCAGTGACAATGAGTGAAGTTTGCAGCTGTTGGTTTTCTGTGCTCTGGTGTTTGTCAAGTATCTGATTATGCTTTCTTAGCTTTTGCCAGTGTTACGTGGTGTTCCAGTATAATACTGGACAGAATCTTAGCAAACGGGCTTGGCAGGTCAGTTTGATGGTTGGACTTGATGATCTTGAAGATCTTTTCCAACCTAAATGATCCTATGACTATATGGGGAAATATCTAATCTGCTGCTGAACTGTTGTTCAGGTAGTAGTATCTTCAGTATCACAATTGTATTTTGCAGAGAAAAGAGAAAAGAAATGAGACACAGGTTAATATAATTCTTAAAGTCCTAATCCTACAGTCTCACCTAACCTCATGCTGCTATTGTGAGTTATCTAGAAAAATGGAAGGAAAGATTTAAAAGAGCAGGTAGTGACAGAACAGTAGAGGTATAACACACTTGCACGTTTCCAGTAGCTGTAGATTTTCTGTCAGAAAACTGTCCGGTTTGTCATCTATTCTTTTATTTTAATGTAGCTTCTCTTTTTATTCAGTTATGAATTACTTTTTCAGAAAGCATCTATGTCCACGTGCTTTGATGCCAGTAATCCACTCTCATATTTTACCTCAAAAATGGAAATAAATTTCTGCTTAAACCTTTGCAGTCATATAAATGTTATTCTTTCATGAGTGTGGAAACGGATTTCAAAGTCTAATTAAAAAAAACAGGGGGGGTGTTTTAGTTATACTATCATGTGGGGGGATGGATGGGGCTCGTCAATCTAAATTATTTTAAGTTGTCATTATTATTTGTAGACAACTGTTCCCAGGCCCTTACAGAACTTCTTGGGGAGGTTTTTTTGTGGCTGAATGATTAAGTTGGCCAAGTGCAGTACCTCATTTCAGCAGTTAATGTAAAGCATTGTTTCAAATCTAGTAAAAAGCTGTCAAAGAATTCCTTCAGATGTATTCATCATTTACACTGTCTTTTCTCATGACTGAATTAGAAACTTTTTTTAAGATACACCTGTTGATTCCTGCAAATTCTGTCTTTACGCAGATACTCAGTTATGAATAACTCATTTGTACTTAAATCTGTATTAGGCATCTGTTGTATTGACACAGTTTTCTTACGTGGTTCTGTTCATGCTGCATTTTGACCTTTTAAAAATTTTGTGTAGAATTCTAAAGCACCATTTGAGCATTTTCTACGTAAACATAGAGATCCGCGTGTGGTCTTTGGGAAACATGTTAAGAGTACATATATAGATAAAACGTTGTCTGGAGTTAAAACCAAGATCAGATATATACCTGTGTGTGTGTCTCATGCACAAACGTTGTGTATATATCCCCTTTTTATGGTGATATGATCAGGCATCTGAAAGCTAGATATAGATATATATGGAAGATGTTTTATGTATCAAAAAAGTTGCGGTATATTTAGTATCTGATAGTAACTGCAGTATATTTAGTGTATGATAATAAGGGCATTAAATGTTGCAACAAGAAAAACAGGAGGAAGAGAGACTATTCATTTTCTCTGGCAAGCGTGTACTACTAGAGCGAAGTTCTATACTTAAAGGAAATGCTCGATGGAGTTGTAAAACTGAAGGTCGTCTTCTCTCACAATGCACTAGGTCATTGCTGGGCTCATCACCGCTGTGCGGAGTGGTCAATGGGAGTCTGCCAGACTGAAGAGCAGCTATCGGTGAACGTGGACAAAGCTGTTGTCTCAGGGAGCACAGAAGTGAGTAAAAAGATGAGAATGCTTGAACCAGGAAGGAAATGGGTGGTGGGATGGGGTTGAAAACAGGCAGTAAACTAACGCAATACAAGGTATGACCAATGATATCCACATACAGATCTCTGAGCTTACATTCATAAGGTTTCTTTGGACAAGTATTCATGGTAAAATATACTCTTGCAATATATTGAAGAGGCCGACTTCAGGGCCTTTTCTGGGATAACTAGAATGTGGAAAGTACATGGCTGACCGAAATACAGAGAAAAGGAAAAGCTGAGTTCAAATGAGCAAATGCCCTCCTCAGTAAAGGAAATAGTTTTGGGTTTGCCAGTTTATATTCTGAAATTATATAACTCAAATATAGTAAAAAAAAAATCTCAATTACTTTTATACTGGTTTCAAAAAAGAGCTTGGTATAGGAAAACTCAAAGGCTATGTTATTATAAATATTGATAGAAATACATATATAAATGTTTAGTGTTTTAGTTTGAAAAGGTAATGTATTTGAAAAAGTAGGTACCTTTGAAAAGGGCAGTCTTCTTTTGGTGTCATGTTGTGGTGTCACGTTGGAATGATGATGAGACCGGTTTCACATTGTTTTTACCACATGTAGGTATATTTTTTGGTCTTACTTAGTCATGTCTGGTAGATTATTTTAACAGTTTTAGTTTGTCCTTTATTAATCAGTCATGCTATCAACAAATCTGCATCATTTTGCTGCTTTTACAATGATCGTGCTTAGGCGTATTTTTTAATTGTTTCTTAAAGTTTTTCATGCGTTATATTAAAATAACAAAACAACGTGTAAGATGCCAGTAAATGTTCTCCATTGTGTGGAGTAAAAAGCTGCTTTAAATCAGTCTTCCAATACAAACTGTATAATACAGTTTTCCTTGTGCCATCTGCTTTTACATACACTCCCATATTGAATAAATGCTTTACTTTGAATAATTTAATTGATTGCTGTGCTTCTACTTTCAAAGTAAAAGACTATTCAGAATGAATGAACCTGACAGAATTAAGTTCTAAATGAGCTTGAAGACGTTAAAACATTCATATGTGTGTGTGTGTGTGCATGTATAAAAAAATTGTAAAAAGAATGGAATGAACATCCAAAATTTGCCTTTTTTTTTAATCTCACTGCTGGAAAGTTTTAGTCCCCCTTCTTTTTGGCTGATTATGGTGGTGGTTTGTAGCCATTTTGTGATCAGCTCATTCCCATCAGTAGTCATTTTCTTAATAATATTCTGGTTTATAAGAGAATCCTTCTGATAGTGTTCAAGCTTGTCTTTTGCTCCGTTGAATTTCATCCTATTTCCATTATTTCAGTTCCATTTCTTTCTGTATGGTACCTTCCTCCTTCCCTGTATTAATGCCGTCTCCACCTCATGTCATTAGTACATTTTCAGTTTTGCATAGATGTTTATAATGTAAACATGTAAATAAGAATTTTTGAAGAATTCTACATTTCTCTTGTGCAATAGTTTCCATTTCAGTCTTGTCTTTTCGTGGGCCATTGTGTTGTTTCTCTACCAATCTTCACAAATTCTGCAAATAATTTTTAGATACCTCTGTTGCAAATGTTTTCAGTGCAGTGCATAGAGGTGAGAGAAATTTGCATCGAGTGCCGTTCTGCATATTTTCTGTTCAGTCTTTTTGAAAACGTTGGGAAACTTTCTTCCCTGTAATACAGCAGTCAGCCAACAAAGAAAGAAGTTGTTTTGGTTATTCTGTTTTATCCTTCTTGTGAGATCCTCAGGGAGAGCAGAGTAAGAACTCAACATTGATCGATTGGAGAGGAGTAGCTGGACCATGTGGGACATCTTTATCCCATGGTGACACCAGGGAAGTTTTTGTTTGTGTTTTTTTCAAGAAATAAGCAGCAAACTCTTTTGTAGTTCTCTGTTTCTGACCATGGAGCAGCAATGTGGGGGGTGCTTAGAACTGTGTGTAACTGGGTTGGAGCCCAAGTAATCCTGTTTGCTTGGTGTGTCCAGGCTACAGTGCTTGGTAATCATTTTTCACTGTCCTCAGTGCTTTTTAACTTGTCACTCACCTAAAGAAGGCACAAAAAAGTGTAAGGTGTGCTGGTAATATTCTGCAATAGTGGAAAAATTAGTTTTTGAGAGCAAATTTTCTTTGTGTGAGACATTTCAAAAAGTTCTGAATGAGAGGGGTAGCAGTTGATTTAATATATGTTTTTGCATTTACAGCTGCTTGCATTTTGCATTTGCTAAAATTTTGGGCTTCTTTCTAGTGTGATGTTAGTGCATTTTAAGAGTAAAGTTTCTATTTAAATGTTCTAAGCAGTGTTGGCAGTGCAGATGCAAGTATATGCTCAGGGCTTACAGAAAAATAGTTTAAATAAGAACAAGCTGTATGTTATTTCCTCTACTTGCCACCAAATTTGCTTTTTTGTTTTGTTTTGTTTTTGTTGTTGGTTGGGGATTTTGTGTCTTCTTGGAAGTCCCTCTGGCATTCTATGGGTTTCTGATGTGGTTTGCAGCATTGGCATCTTTCTTTAGCTGGGAAAGTATGTTTTCTTTTCCTTATGTTCATATACATTTCATATTTGACATGCAACAACCTTTTTCTTGATAGTAAATTCCTTTGGTTTAGGTCTTTTAAGTTGTGGAGAGCATTTTGGAGCTCTTCTTACCTTGAGGGTCTCTTAAATTTGTAAGTTACAGTCATGTTTCTCATTAGTTAGGATGTCTATTGTTTGCAAATCTGTTCTAACTGGATGTGACAGTGTTTCTCATTACTCTGTTTACCAGTTGAGATGTCCATTTGGCTTCACTGCACTCGTGATTGCATTAATAAAGCTTGTGTGGACATATTTCATTGACCTATTCCAAAGTATGTATGTTAATTCATTTTGGTTTCTTCTTGGCCTTTGTTTTCTGAAGGTTTAAAGTACAGTACTGCAGAGATTTCGGTGTGCACGCACGTTTCACACGATAGGCTGCTTGGCATTTCTTTTTGCTTCGGTTCTTTCTGTTGGTTCACTCATTTTGAAGGCCTGGCAACTTATTTACTCAGGCATCTGACCAATTTGTTAGTGTATTTGCATCTGGACATATGTGGGTTCTTTGACTTTCTTCAAAGCCTTGGTTTTGCCTCTGTTTAATGAGTGCATATATATATAATGTGTGTGTGTGTGTATGTGAGGTGTTTAAAATCTTGTGCATCATGTTGTTTTTTAACTGACAGGTAAAAGCTGGAACGTACTGTCAGGTTTATGGTAGCAGATGCTGCTTCAGCCCTTATGGGTGGTATAGTTAACTCATTTCATCTCACTGCTTACCTTGCTCATCTGAGCAACTGAGAGTTTGCTGATAGTCTCAGAACCACTTTCTAAGTTTAATGAAGGCAAAAGGAAGAGCTGGTGATCCAGTTGGCAAGCACAGTGTCAGAGCTTTATTCAGGATCTCTCTTAAGAGTTCAGATACTTAGCTCCGGAGCTTTAGCAGCATGTAAGTCAGAGTCTGAACACCCAGACGTGGCAGTTCCTTCCCCCACTGTTTTAATAGGCTTTTGTGGGGCTCTGGAGTCATTTTGTTTCAAATTTTGAAAGAAAAAGACTTCAGAATATGGAAAGGAGGAGAGAAAACTTCTAGTGATTTGCTTGATCCAAAACCTAGCTAAATTGCCTATAATTTGTAAGTGCTCAACTCAGTACATAAAAAAATTACCAAAGCAAAGAAGTTGTCATATTGTCAGCTTTATGAAGATAGTCTTTAATTGGTAAGGTCTTCCTACAGATACTCGTAGTAAGATGCAAAGATGGTGTTAAATGGAGACTTAGCAAAATAAACAAAGTAAAGGAAAGGGAACAGAAATCAGAGTTTTTGCTGAAAAAATAATAGATTTGGATGAGCAGACAGTTCTGCTTTTTCTTGTATTTCTGGCTTCAGCATGATGTTTTCTTAATTATGCTGGGTTTTGATATTTGGAAGAATGATACAGTATGAACTTACTGGCATTGCCATTAAAAATGGAGGCCTTTAGGGCTTGCATCTGCTCAGCTTTTAACAAGAGTGTTTTTTGAAATATTTTCAGGTATTTTTAAATACTGCTTTATAATCTCCTTGTTTATTCTCTGTATATTGAGTAGGTGGCTGTTTCTCTATAGTCTGTTGAGGAAATAATGAAGTTTACTACTTGTCTGCCTTACATTGTCTAGCCATAACTCTTCNGGGGAACACTCTCCTTGGCCTGTCTCTTCCTGCCTATGTATCTGTAGAACCCCTTCTTGTTATTCCTCACATCCCTTGCCAAGTTCAGCTCCATCTGTGCCTTGGCTTTCCTGATCCCATCTCTACACATCCGGACTGCACCCCTGTATTGCTCCCAGGCATTGTGCTGCAAAGTCCCACATCTCTGCATTATTCTGTAATCATTGAAAGCTCTACGCTCCCATCTAGAGCATCTTGCCCTCTAAACTACGACAGTGTGCATCCAAATTGCAGTGAAGTGCCTTCAAGGGCCCCGGTGGGTTGGACAGACGTTAGCAGATAGGGGTTACATGGCTTGCCTAGAAAGGGAAGATGATTTGTGGTAATGGTTTAGCAAGTTGTGGAAATCAGTATGCAAGAAGGTGGGCGTTGTTTTTTTTGTTTTGTTTTGTTTTTTATATGTGAGTAGCTCCATTTAAGAAGTGAATTTAAGGAGGACTCATCAGATAATGTGTCTGAACCACTTCTGAACACACTGTGCACAAGAAAGGAATGTAATGTTAACTTTCCCAGCCAGCTTTCTCTTCTGATAAGGTGTAGAAAGCAGTTTACAAGTCTGGGAGAATTTATCAAGGACACCAAAGTCAAAGAAAACAGTATTGGTGGAAACCAAGAAGGAGGTTCCTATCTGCTTAAAGGCTGAACAAGGGAAACATGATACTGCTGAAGTGTCTAAAGCAGTCATTCCAAAATACTGTATTATTCTGTTTCCATTTTGTAAGATGTGGATTTCTGTTTGCTCGGAGATTCAGTATAGCTCCTTGCATATTTATCTACTTCACAGCTTTCGTTTTTCCAGTAACAGTCAAGTGTTTTTTCAGGACCAAGACTCTTGCAACCAGACAGCTGAAAAATTGCCGTCGTTTTCTCCCACCCATCCATTTTTTTTAGTTAATCAGGGCAGTATCTTCTTTCTGTACAAGGCAGCTGTTTTCAGCTCCTGCTGAGTTTCTGCAGGCTGTTTGGCATGTTATCCTTGCTGAGAACTGTAGGAGTTGTTGCTTTGCATAGAGGCAAGCTAATCAATAGTATCTTGCCTTGTTCCAAACTCCAAACGATCTGCTGTTTTGACACTCTTCGCTCCTGGTAAGCCCTTTTCACATGGTAACACAGTCTTTAAATTTTTTTTTAAGCAGTTTGCCTTGGTTTCTGCCACCAGAGACAGGAGGTTGCTGTTTGTGGATGCTTCCAAGTTGGAGCAATGTAGTAAGGCTTATAATTAAATTAAATTCTCACTCAATTTTTTTCTTAAAGTCCTTTCCATCTACATTTTTTAATTCTTAGCTCAAGATTCAATTCTAGCATGATGCTTATGAAGCTTAACTGTAAGGAAAAAATAAATTGAGGGGAGAGTTGAAAACCAGTTAAAACATACAGGTTTTTTCAAAGTGTTTGTCCACATTTGGAATATATCCTCACCCCTTAGCCTTAGTATATTCCTTATGTTGTTGAGTCTTGTCTATGTTTTTAGTGGCGTGCACGTATGTTTGCTTGTGCTTCTTTAAGTAAGTTGAAAACTGATTTGGCCAAACTGATACTTCCTTTTATTGTTCCTTGTATATAAAGATAAGTGTGAACATCTTACAAAATGAACTTCATAGACTGTGGAGGATTGTGCCTATTTAACCATAGCAATTTTTCAACTCATTTTATTTTTTGTTACTACAAAAAAAAAAACTGTGTAAAAATTGCTTTAGATTGCAGAATTCTGGAGCTAGGGACACTGCTTGGCTTCGTGTGCATCTCAACCTAACGAAACAGAGCATGCAGTGATTTCCTTTTTCAGCATAGAGTACAGGATTTGGAGTTCCTTGATGCTTTAAAAGCTCCCTTCTTCCTGTTTCGTTACCAGAAGAGCTAGTAATTCTTAAAGCCAAGGGAAAATGCATAAAGAATGCCATCTATCATAATTTACACCATTTCTAAGTGGAGTCTTCTGTAGCCATTTTCCTGCCGATGATGACAAGTCTTGTACTTCAAGGAAAGACACAGTGACTAAGGGTACAGCTTTGGTAGCTACCATTTTAATACTGTAAATTGTCTTCCATGAACTAATGTGTTCCAGAGCAGTTTGGATTTTGGTCACCTAAAGCCAGATCATTTGTGTCGTGGAGAACGTGAATCAGGCTGTTCTCACAGCTTGTTAAACGCCATCAGGAACCCTACACCAATTCATTTATAACTGTATTTTTCAAACTCTGCAAAGCAGCCATGGCATCTTAAAATTATCGTACTTGTTGTTGTTTTACTGTGTGTAATTCTTCTGGAATAGCCCTGTGTACCATAAATGATGCCAACACAGTTTGGGGAAATCTGTTGAGGTTTAAGATCTTCTGTTGGACCAGTATGTGTGTTCAGTTTTTGCAGGCCTGGCAGTTGAGAACATATTTTCCTGTTCAGAAAGATTTACAACTCAGTTCTCATTAATACTGTCACATGAACAGTGATTAAAGTATTCTTCCCTTGGAATCAAAATAAGCTATACCGTGACGCGCTGTTGTTCATTGGATGTCACTGTCCCATAGCAGCTGAAAACCATTTGGAAAGCATGCATCAAAATAGAGGAACCAGGCATAGGAGAGAAATGAGAACAAGCAGATAAGAAGAAGGAAGAAGGCTGACATTTGAAATTACTAGGATTGTTGAAAAAATTCACCCTTTCCTGTTTCCTTCTATAATCTGACTCTAGGAGCCACAGCAGAAAAGTGTAATTTAATATACTTCATGGAAAAAGAAAACTAGCTTTTTGCCTGGTAGTTGTTTTTGACCCTACAGTGACTTTTGCCAAATTTTTATTATTGTTTTTAAATTATCCAGTGGGATTCTTTGCATTCTATTTTTCTTCTGCAGTGAAACACAGAACAGGAAAAACTAAATTACAGTTCTTACAGGTGAAGAATTTTGTTCCCTATCAAAACAGCACTTTTAAAATTACAAAATTTGGGACTTGGGTTTCAGAAGACAGTTTTCAATTTCCTCGATTGTCTCATAGACCACATTTTCTGGTTACAAAATAAAATGCATTTTTCTATATCCGTGCTAGTATTTAAGAAAATCCAGTAATAGTTCAAACTGAATAAACATGAATCAAGAATTCTTTATGCTTCTCTGCTTCTAATACATTTTTGTAATTATTTTGGCATGTAAAGTATGGATACCTTGGGATGCAATTAGACTGTACACTTGAACGTGGGTCCTCAGTGATGTATATAAAAGTTTGAAGGGATTGCTGTGAAATAAAGTGCTCTGTCCGAATAGCGTGATTACAGAGTGAGAGACAGCAGCATGTGGAAGAAAAGGGGGTAATATAAACTCTAGTCTTTGACGAAAGAAGGGGTCTGAAAGAGATTTTTATTTTGAATTTTCCATTTACTGAGACAGAAAACTTCAGTTATTTTCCTAGTGTTTCTGATGTGATTGTTGCTCCTTCATGAATGCTTTGACACCCAAGTACTGTACAGTCACCATGCGTTAATGAACATTTGGAGCTTTCAGTACTTGCTGGGCAAGCAAGCGCTTCCTGACAAGCACAAGCACTTCAACGGGACTTTTCAGTCTTTATAGTAGCTGCTTGCTTCATAACCTGTCATCGTAATAATTTGGACCTGCTGATTAGAAAAAGGAGCGCACGATAATGTGAGACTAATTTAGTTACGGCTAATTTTTATATAATCTGCAATGAGTTGATTCTGTTTATAAGAGAAGGGAAGGCATTAATCCACGAACCAAGGCTTGGAGCAGTGTTTGGCTTCTCAGATGAAGCAGAGGAAAAGATGTACATTTTCAAAGTGTAATTTTTGGAATTCTTTGAGATTTTGCTGTTGATTCACTTTGTTGTGTGCTTTCTGTGAAATAACAGCTGTGTTTTTATCCCTACCATTTTGTTTCCAAATATATGGAAAAAAAAAAGTGAGTTTATCTACATGGCAAGTGCTATTGTCAGTGCACATTATAACTCCCTGATGGTAATGGCAGTGCATCTCGTTCCTTGTGCGGTGCATACGCCGTACGTGCTAACGCTCAACTCCTGCCAGCTTTGCAAAGGGACGATGACTGGCTCATGTATTCTAATACATACGTTTTAGGTTTAGGTAATAAACTTCATTCAGAATAAGAGAGGCCTTTTCATCAGCTGTCAGGTTTTGTCAGTGCATTAATACGATCTCTGTGGCTTCATTGCCTGGTTACCCCTGCCATTCTGCAGATCTGAAAAGAAGTGTGGTGTCACTTCTGAGAGGTGCACCTGCGTAAATGGTCTCTCCCATAGAAACTGCATGGCTGGATCACAGGAGCAAGTGGGGAGGGAAAACCCTGGAGTTCCTTAGGGAGCACAAACCCCCTTTTCTTGAGACAGTTCCTATGGCTTCATCGAAAGGAAAATCTTCTATTTTTCAGCCTCACATACTCCTTTTTTCACCCCGTGCAGTGCTGGGGCTGGTCCCGCCGTAGTGCTGGGGGAGCTGGGCAGGCTCTGCCCTGCAGCGCTGGCTTGGCACTGCAGCAGGGAAGCAGGGTCAGCCTTAGAGTCTTCACTCTGTGCTTTTTTTTTCAGGATGAGTTCTTTGAAAAATGCACCTTTCCTGAAGCCTGGATTTTGAATATGTGGGTGCTAGAATCAGGGGAGAGAGATTATTGCTACACAGAAATCTTGGGGAGGGTTTTGATGCTGAATAGAAGATAGGTATTGCAGATGCGAGGGGCAGTCTGTGAAGTGTAGGAAGCAGAAAAATGGGCTAGGGGCACCAAGAGGGAAGCAGCAGTAGCACAGAAATGAAAGCCAAAAAGCCTAGCTGAGAAACATGAAAGGGCCTATGTTCCTGGAGGAATTTCCAGTGCAGGTTTCCTTTATTCAGTAACATTCACTGAAATAATTTACTGAAAGCTCTGAAGTAAAATTGTTTAGTGTGTGTTCCAAACTGGTGAAGTGCGTTTCACAAAGACCTTTTCTTCCTTTCTGCATGACTTGAGTAGAAAACACTTTTTCCATAATATGGCCAAAGAAAATCTGCACGTTCTCCCCCTCCTACCCTTCCAGGGCCTTTCTTAAATGTTACTCTGAGCATTAAGGCAATGACATAGGAGTTCATGTTGAGGCAGCACTCTTGCTGGGCATTTGATTTCAAGTTTATATCTATGCCAAGTTATTTTGGGGGCTTACGTATGTTGGGTGTTAAAAACGGAGAGAACCTGATCTCTGAAGTGTAAAGAAAGTCCACTGAAGGAAAATCAGCCTCTTCAATCGAGACTGTACTCTTCCTCAGATAGTGCTTCACTTTGCTGGAGGGAATAACCTGTAGTGGTGCTTTGCTGTAGGACATGAGGAGATGGATGCTGGTGCTCTCCCTTTTGCCTGTCTTTCTTCCCTCAGCAGCAGTAGCAGCATAATCCCTCAAGTTCACAAAAGCAAGAGAATGACAAGGTAATGCCCCCAAATTTTAGATTTGACACAAGGAAATAACATATATATATATATGGAGCAGGAAACCTTACACATCCCTTAGCAGGTATGCTCATAGAAACTTACAAAAGAAAGTATAGCAGTACTACCTGTCTCCTCCTTTTCATAGCTATTTGAATACAAACATCATTTGCCTGCCTTAATACCATCTCCCTCATGGCTGCTTCTTATTTCAATATTTTATATTCAGTCTTCCATAGCTAATGTGGATTGATTTTTTTTTTTAATGTTCACAATTAAGGGTCTGATTTTGCATTTGTGTGATGGTTACATTTCCAAAAAAAGGCTGCTAAATCTTTTGTAGTTAATGTTGGTTAGTTTTAGACAAGAATGGGTACTGATTATGCTGTGAGCATTATAGAAATAAGGCATCATCCCTGCCTTCAGAAGCTTACTCTTATTCACATGCTGTCTGTGAAAAAGGAAAAACACCCCATGGGACAAGTTGTAGGTACATCTGCCGAGGTGTAGCATTGTTTGGATAGTGTTAGACAATTGACTCTAATCTGGTTTCATAGCTGTTTCCCTTTTAAATAATGTTTTATTTAATGACATCTTTTTAATTTTTCATGGACATGGGTCACATCCTTTTTTTGTAACGAGAACTTTAAAGTTCAGACTCTTTAATGAAATTCAAGTTCTAAAGTGTTTTTGGTTATTCCAATCAAAAGAGTCTCCATAATATGTTTTCCTGCTGATTGTAGGTTTCTTTAAACTATATTATGGATTTTCATTTGGGGCTTTCACCCATCCTCAAAAAAATCACACAAACATATTTTAACTTAAAACTCACGAGTACTCATTTTAGTCTGTTGGCATCAGTTTGCTTTTAAGCAGTGGCTTAAAAAGTACTACTGAGATTGGGTACTCAGCAGCTTGCAAAATCAAAGCATCAGCAAAAAATAGTTTTGAACTCCCTAAGGATTTTGTTACTGACTCCCATTAGTGTAAGTTCTGTCCCAGAGTCGCAGATAGAGCATAAATAATACAGGCATCAGTATGGAGGAGTCCCATTAATGCAGGTGTCGTTGAGTGTTGTTTTTGTTGTTGATTTTTGTTTTGTTTTAATAACATAGAAAAAGTCACATGTGAGAGACACCTTATGAATTATGATGTTCACAAACGTGGACCAACTGCCCTTTGTGTGCAAGTGCATAACACTTGGTGATAAGTGCAGCCATTACTTGCATTAAAGCTGTTTTTTCTAATGATCTTAGCTACTATTGATAGTTATCTCTCTAAGTGAAAGAATTAATATTGTTTATTTTCATCTATACATCATCACTCCATTCTGCAGATCTCAGCTGGGAATTAAAAGTAGGCAGAGACTTGTAGGTCAGCTGCCACTAATGAACTTGTAGATGTTCCATGGATCAGTCATGATTAATACTAATAATATTTATCCTATTTAATAATATTGATCAGAATAAGTGATTCTATTGAACAGGAAGTTCAAATCAGCACTTCCCATAAGTTGTTTTTTTTTTTAGCAGTGTGTTTTTTTTCTCCAGTGGTGTTAATGTATTCACATAGAATCACAGAATCACAGAGTGCTTTGGGTTGGAAGGAACCTCAAAGCCCATCCAGTTCCAACCCCTGCCATGGGCAGGGACACCTCCCACCAGGTGCCCAAAGCCCCATCCAGCCTGGCCTTGGGCACTGCCAGGGATGGGGCATCCACAGCTCCTCTGGGCAGCCTGTGCCAGGGCCTCACCGCCCTCTGAGTAAAGACTGTCTTCCTTATATCTAATCTAAATCTCCCCTCTTTTAGTTTAAAACCATATCCCCTTGTCCTATCACTGACTTCTCATGTAAAAAGTCCCTCTCCATCCTTTTTATAAGCCCCGTTTAAGTACTGGAAGGCTGCTCTAAGGTCTTCCCAGAGCCTTCTCTTCTCCAGGCTGAACATCCCCAGCTCTCTCAGCCTTTCTTCATAGGAGAGGTGCTCCAGCCCTCTGATCATCCTTGTGGCCCTCCTCTGGACCCGTTCTAACAGGTCCACGTCCTTCTTGTGCTGGGGGCCCCAGACCTGGATGCAGCACTCCAGGTGGGGCCTCACAAGGGCAGAGCAGAGGGGGACAATCACCTCCCTCGACCTGCTGGCTACACCTCTCTTGATGCAGCCCAGGACACAGTTGGCCTTCTGGGCTGCAAGCGCACACTGCTGGCTCATGTCGAGCTTTTCATCCACCAGAACCCCCAAGTCCCTCTCGGCAGGGCTGCTCTCAGTGAGTTCGTCTCCCAGTCTGTACTCATGTCTGGGATTGCTCTGACCCAGGTGCAGCACCCTGCACTTGGACTTGTTGAACCTCATGAGGTTCACACGGACCCACTTCTCAAGCTTGTCCAGGTCCCTTTGGATGGCATCCCTTTCTTCTGTTGTATCAGCTGCACCACTCAGCTTGGTGTCATCTGCAAACTTGCTGAGGGTGCACTCGATCCCACTGTCTGTGTCATTGATGAAGATATTGAACTGGTCCCAAGACAAACCCCCACTCATCAGCAGCCTCCCCCTGGACATGGAGCCATTGACCCCAACTCGCTGGCTGCAGCCATCCAGCCAGTTCCTTATCCACCGAATGGTCTGCCCTTCAAACCCATCTCCCTCCAATTTAGAGATCAGGATGTCATGTGGGACCGTGTCAAAGGCCTTGCAGAAGTCCGGGTAGATGACATTGGTTTCAATTCCTTTAAAGGCGTCATGTTTCTCTTCAGTATGTCATGGGAAAAGTAGATGTTGCAGAATAAATAAAAAGTTGTTTCGTAGAGCATGTAACAGTGGTAAAACAACTTGATACACCCTAAATAGATAGCTGTGAGATGGGCTCACTTCATATACAATGTGAATACATGTATTCTATCTGCAATCTAGGCAATTTGTTTTTATAACGCTGCAGGTATTTCCACATATAGCCTTCTCCCTTCCAATTTTTAATTAGTAAAATATTATTTTCTTCTGTTCAAAAATATTTTTCCACTCTGTTTCTGTATGAAATTGCCTCCCAAAGAAGTGGGCAGAGTGGCACATTCTGCAGAGTAAATAGAGAATCTGGATCTACATAAACTGCTGTCAAATATCCAAGCACAATATAGTTGTGGTTTTTTTTTTCTTTCTTCCTTTCGATTACTGCAGGTTGTTATGGCAATATTAGGTGTTATTTGTATGGTATTTCCAGGAAGATGTGTTGACAAATCATAAACCTTTAAAAGTGAACAGAGACTTAGAGAAATAAGACAAGAAGACAGTTAAGCTGTAAGCATCATTCTTTGAGTTTTGTGAGGAAAATACTCATTCTCCAAAATGTAGATGGATTTGATACGTTCCATGGGGAAGAGTTTCAGGTTCCTCAAATGTCATACTAGGTGAGCCTTTTTTTAATGTGAGTAACTTGAAATAGATGGTGAATTGCTGGGAAGACTGTTAGAGCTGTGCATCCATCACATCAGAATGGGCCTTGGGCACCTCCAGAACATTTGCTTTCTGTCAGACTGAAAATACTGCGATGGATAGATCCCCCAGTAAAGGTCAGACCTGGCAGCAGTGCTCGCTTATTTGAGAAACCAAAACGTCAGAATATTCAAGACACCGGTAAGACTAGAAGCCAAGCATCAGAGCAACCTGTGGTCGTATTTCCGCTCTTAATTTTATGTGAGCCCAATGTGTTCAGTACTTGTGGAAGTTCATTTCTTCATGAGAGCACTGTTATAGTCTTGTTGTGCACCTGTTTGGTGTTCCTCAGCCATCACCAAACTTCTTTAATTGAAATAAATCCATGGTTTGATAAATTGTTTCTTGCCTTATGGGTGTTTTCAGTAAAATACTCCTCCTAGTACTGTGGCAGCATTGTTATCTTCACTCTACCACAGAACTAGGGTGATAAGCTGATGTTCAGATTTCCATGCCATCAAATAAAATTGGTTTTAGAAAACAGTGATTGAAACTATATTCTTTTAACCATCTGAACAGTCTCTCTAATATTGCTGGAACACTCACGTTAATTAGCTGAGCAGGCTGTGTCTCTTGCAGAGATTATTTGTAGATGGTGATTATTGCTAAGCCTAGGAACCACGATCAGGAGAATTTCCACCGTGTTAGTGTGTGGACGCTCTGTGCTCAGGGGCTGAATTGTAACCTTGCTGTGTTCATACAGCCTAGGCTGTGCGGAGCAACATGAAAAGCAGAATCCAAAAATATGAGTCTTAGAACCTCCAACTGGCTCCTTCTCTTTCTCCAGACCCATTGTGTTTTGTTGATCCAAGTTATTTTCCCTTCACTAGTTCTGATGTATTATTCATGTTGCTTCAATGTGGTTTTGCTTTTGATAAAGGAAATGGGATTTCCCCATTTTACACGAGAAAACACTTTCATGGTGTTATTCTAGTCCTAGTTTAGCTGAAACCAGATAAGAATAAAAACATCAAAAACTCCTTGGCCTGTCATTGGAGATTAAGGAAAAGCATTATGGAAAAATAGGACTGTGCTTCCTTTGACTGTATGCTAGAAATGAAATGGAGACGTCATCTAATTGTTTGTGCCTTATTCCTTCAGGAGTGTAAGAAGCCTGTCATACGTAGCAACAGTAAAAGCTGCGACGAGTCTTGGAGTGGGGAAAAAGAATTTTAATGTAAAAGAGACCAGGTGGTAATTGGTACTGGAATAGAAGTAAAGATGTGTGTTTACTAAGGGAATCTGTGACGTACAAAACATAACACTATTTCCTGGTAGTTTTTTTCCATTTGATGGCACTAATATCTCTATAATTAAGAGCAATGGAAGCATTTAGAGAAAAACTGTATACTGTTACAAACCATTCCTTTTTTAATTGAACAGCTGTAATTTCTACCAATGGAACAAACTATATTATAAGAAAATGATTATTAGTTTAAAATGCAAAGTTAAATGAATGCAAAATTAACAAACAGATGGTGAAGAATTATTGTGTTTTATTTTACTCCTGGGTAAAAGGGCTCATGCATGATTGTAAAAATGTCATCACACTTCGTAAACCTGAAAGCAAACAGAATTTGCAGTTGTGCACATCTGTTTTGGGACACTGCTAAAGGGTTAGAAGAATCAATGTTGTTTTCAAATAAGGGTATTCATCAAAAGGATATCATTTACTTAACAGTTATGGCTTCTGCTAAGCATCAGACCTAATGTTCTGTGGAATTCATTACAAAATTTGGCAACGTTTTCCTTCACAAGCTACTAAGGCAGCATGCTGCAAAACGAAACAAACAGCCCCTTCTTATCCCCACCTCCCCGACCTCAGAACAACAGCTGAATTACCTGCTAAACGTCTGACCAGTAATGTAAGGATTTTAAATTCACACTTCATAATGCTTGCCCAATGTCAGTAATGTAGTAGGAGTGAATGATAAGAAAGACCAGTGGCTTGTTTTTTTTTTTTTCAGTAGCTTATGAATTAAAAAAATAAGGATGTTTGATGTTTGGGGGCACCATGTTTTGGGAGGAAATATGGGAGAAATATGTGTAAGTGACTAATTTAGTCAAATTGAAAAAAAAAAAACAACTAAAAGCCACAGCCAGATGAAACATGTGAGGCTTTTATTAGAAAAGAAATTATATTAATGTTTCAAGCTGGTAGTTTCAAAGTATGCCATCTAATTGCTTTATTTGAGCTCAATTTACAAAAATTAGTGAACTGAAGATGTAGGATTTTGTTTACGATGACTCTGTGCCATTTGGAGAGCGCAATTTAGGAACAGCCAAGGAAATAGGAATTATGAACAATAAGGTACTGATTGCAGTCAGTGGGGAAGGAATACTAAGGAGGTGCTCACTAATGAGGAAGGTATTAAAGGCAGGAAATTCTTGTATTTTTTGTGTGTGTACATAATCCAGAGTTCCTTGTCACCGCATCCCTCCTATTACCTTGTAAATTAGGTGGATCATTGAGTGTATATACTGGCTTTTGCTGACAGTAATTTTCTGTTAAACTGAGTTAATATATCTACAAAACCTTTGTTAAGAGAATACGTTAGTAAGACTATAAAATCAAACACACGAATTTAGGACATGCAAGAAGACAGGGTTGTCTGTACACAATTAATATCCTTTATGCACATGGCTGATTACGCAGTCTTTAATTGTATGATCACATGCAGAACAGCAAGTGCCTAGTTCAGTCCATAGGATGGACACTGCTGTCTTAGGAAAAAACCTCTTCGGTATTCAATTTTTTGTTGTCATTCAGTGTGTAGCTATGTAGACTATTTAAATACTACTGAAAAGAAAGAATTACTTATTTCCATGTGAGTTTTCCTGTGATGCTTATACCATAATAAAAAAGTGAAGAACTTGTGTAAGAATTTCCAAAGAGCACGTTTATGCCTTTTTATGCATCTTGTGCTCCATTTTCCTCAAGAGAAGTTGTTTTGTTTTTAACTTAAGAAGATCTGCTACTATGGATGACACATTTGGATGAAAAAACAGTCAGTTTTATGCCCTGAATTCATCCTTGAGCTGCAGTCCTTTTTGTGTTTTAATGTACCTACTTAGTTGTGCACATGTGTATCCATTTATTCCTCTATCTTTTTCTCTGTGCGTGTGTGTTTCTTTGTAACTGAGGACACAGTTTTCTCACATTAGGGGAAAAAAGGGTAACCTTCCCCAACTGCAGGTGTAAAACCTTTACAGCTACGTGCAGACCTCAGTTTTGTGAGCTGGCTGAGTGCATGATAGCGATACAGTGCTAGGAGTCAGAGGACAGTGCGCTGTTCCTCCGTGCAGTCTTCATCCCGTTTCAGTTGCTTTACACTTCTGACTTTTTATCCAAGTTGATTTGCTAGTCTTTTCCACCCTTCTTCATTCCTCCTGCATCCCATCTCCTTAATGTCTCCATTCCCTTGTTCCCAGGTTCCCTTTGAGACTTCTCTTCACCATTTCGTAGCGTTGTTTCCTCAGCTCTTTTGTCCAGCTGACCCATATGTGTCCGTCTGCACCTGTGCTGGATACTCTCCTTCCCCAAACTATTTAAGTGACAGTAGTATCAAGGGCCTTAAGGATGTCTGCTTTCCTTTCCAGTGGCTTATTGCGTTAAGGCTTGGAGTATTTACTACAGACTTCCCTCCTGTAATCCTGCTCATGCTGCAGCAGTCTTTGCAGAAGGTACATGCAGTCTGATCAGTGCTAGGAACCCGAGGGGATCAGTAATGATCAATGAGAGTGGATTTTTCTGTGATTTTCACTGACAAACTTCTGGATAGATCTGCACAGTAAAGGCAAAAGTTGCATCCTCCATGCAAAAATATCTTGCCTACCAAATTGCAGGATCTGTGAGTGTAGTTGTTTTTAAGATGAGCAAAATGGTTTTCTTACTGACTTTTCTATTCTCAGAGGTGGCTAGAAAGTTTTGACTAAATGTTCCAAAAGTATTTAAGAGAATTCAGGTGTGTGTTATGTGAAGCTTTAGCCTAACTTCTTATCAGTCAGAAAACTTAACAGAACAGAACAGGATTTATATGGACAACTTTGTAAGCAGTACTCCTTCACATCCATTAAGTAATATTGCCATGCCAGCAAAACCCTTGGTGTGGACTTAGCTGTGTTACCAGTAGAGCTTTTGTCAACGTATTTTAGGCAGGCTTCAGCTCAAGGCTGTCATCTAAATTTAGACCTCTATATAGACACGTCTGCTTGTGAGCTGTGTTTAAATTCCAGTTACAGTCAACGGAGATCTAGCGTGAATTGTCGATGGAGCCTGCAAATGGACACCCGCTGGCTGGTCAGCTGAATTGTGGGGAAGTAACTCCATAAAATGACTAAGTCTCTGTTAAGTGTAATGGGAGCTTAAACATTTGGCTCCTATATAGACAAACAATTGAGATGCTGAAGTTGAGATGTCTTCATCTCCAGCTTTATGACCTTTGGAAACACAATGCAACTGTATCAGGAGAAAAGTTTTTTTCTCCCCATTGTTTTTTTTTTCAAGCCTCAACAATTTGTGTTCTGCCAGCAAAAAGAAATGTCTACGTGTACTTCCTAAGGCCTTCCAAGCATGAATCAAGTGGAACTGTACAATAGTCTGTTCTCCGAGCCTGCCAAAAAGCAGCCTTAAACCAAAGCTGATGATTTCTGTTCTTGCCTTGTTTGTCCTGAAGTTGCTGATGCTG
This sequence comes from Anseranas semipalmata, assembly GCA_013399115.1. Taxonomy (NCBI): domain Eukaryota; kingdom Metazoa; phylum Chordata; class Aves; order Anseriformes; family Anseranatidae; genus Anseranas; species Anseranas semipalmata. The sequence goes on from VXAA01003459.1 coordinate 1,016,388, forward strand.
AAGCCTAATAATCACAATTTAAATTACATTAAACATTACTGACCTTCTCGTTGTTGACACGCTAACTAAACAAGAGGCTCACGTGCCCTTCTCTCACAGTGGGTATTAGATAAGAATTAAGGGAATAGTGGGTTGTTAGACGTAGGAAGTTTAGACTCACTGAAAACATTTACATTATCCTAAATCTTGCAGAAAGCTAGGAGGTGAATAAAAAAACTGCTTTTCCTCATGAAAGTGTGAAAAAAAGCAACAAAGGCAGAGTCCTGAGAGGAAATTGCCCGCAGTTACTCAACTAGCTTATATAATGGTGGGGAGAATACAATGTCAGGACACACAAACCCTTCTGTAAACCCTCTAATAGCCAGAGTTTGGGAACATTTCAGAATATATGAAGAAGGAATTGTGTGCCATGAGGTTTTTGTATGTCTTTGTCCACCTGTTTCAGATATCAAGCAAAAAATACTCATTCTCCTTAACTAACTTGCCTTTTACAGGTCGTTAACCTACTACAACTTGTACCAAAAATAAATAGCAACAGATGAATATTGTTCCAGTTTGCATATGCCTTGATATCAACACCATTTATTTAATGTAACTTTTTATAAAGGTGAAAACAAGGAATCAACTGGGGGAAAGGAGAAACAAAGCAGTCAGTTGAAGTCAGCCTAAAATCTCCGGTTGAAGTGACCTCTGCTATCTGCTTTGATTGAATTTAAGAGTCTCCAATAGCAGTTACTCATCATCATATGTATCTTTGCACTCCTGTTGCTTATTCCTGTATAAATACTGAGCAGATTAATTACAGGTGGAGTATCTAGTCAAGAATTTTGCATTAGAAGTCTCTCTCAGTCACATGTTGAACTTGGCCAAACTGCAGCTCTTCTGGTCGTCCATGGTTTTTCACAGTTTTAGAACAAAACTTGATCGTTTGTGCAATTGTGATTTATTTTTTATTTTTTAACTTCAGAGTACTTGGAGCCTGAGGTGGACGCTATAGGAATGTTTTAATGCATGCTGTCTATGTTAAGAACATTCTCAATTATGGTTGTAATGCAAAAATCAGAATTTTAATTTCTTCAGTGTTGGTATATGTTGAGGACTGAGGAACAAAAATAACTGCTCTCTGATGGAATTGCTTGTTATACATTTCAATCATTTCCAAATTTGTGACATAATTAATACAAACTTAAAAAATTAGAAGGCAATTTCCAGTACTTCTGAAAACATGCGTAATTCACTACCTTTTCTAATCATTAGTTCAATGGAAAATTGTTCATTCTGTTTCTGTTACTGTCTATTGCATTGTATTCGTAAACACTTCATGGTACTTAAAACTGTTTTTTGACATTGGAGGTGCTAATGGTGATTAGTATCTATAAGCAATATCTATTTTTTTTCTGGATCATAGAGTAATGGTAATCAATGAAGATTACCAGAGCTACCAGAAATCCTATTTTATTAATCCCTGTTTACATTAAAATTTGGTTGAGGTCTCGTTAATGACAGGATGTTAACGTCCGCTTCTTCTCCTTAGTTATAGGTTTGTATGATTGTAGGTTCTGGGAGCCAAGTATGAAATTGGCTCTTACAGGTAGTACATTAAATTGTTTAATTAAGGACAGGTGGCTTGGCTGCATTTTTGGATACACTGTATATTTTAATTATAATTAAAATTGCTTATTGTTATCACAGGTTTTGTCAGCTGACCCTTTTAAAACCAAATAAGTTCATAATCAATAGAAATGTTTTGTCATTTTGCTTAAAAATTTTTTTGCAATACCTAATGCTAATATTTAACTCTCCTGTACTAATCAGGTGGCAACTAGGCTTATATTCAAAGTCCATATTTTAGCCTTTATTTAATGTCTGCCTTCTAAGTGTTGTTCCTTGTCCATTTGCTGAGACAGTAGTACTATCAAGTAATTCTAAGGGCAAATAAAATCATGCTAAAATATGACCTCTGATTTGTTTGTAGTACTATCTCAATGGGGTCTTACTTATTGTAAACACAGATATCTTTTCTTCATTGTAACTGCTCAGAGTTTTGGAACGTGGCTCCAAAGCATGGAGCAGCAGAAGGGTTGATGTAAATTTGGAGTAAATCTTCTGTTGATTTTTTTTTAAGGTGGGAATGTTAGAAAGGAGTGAACAGTAAGCTTTTTTTCTTGTCCCCATTTTACAGTTTGGCCTTCTGTTTCCGTGAAAACCAGTAGCATTTAGGATGCTCAGCTGAGTTTCCGAGGCACAGGCAGAACTCACCTGTCTGTTGAGTTGATATCGGTGCAGTTAGGATTCAGGCAGGTTGGTGTGAGTTCTTGTCTGCCAGAGAATTTCTGCGGTTTCTGTTATTGTACTTCATGGAGGATGTTCTCCTGTAGGTGATCGATCAGCCAGGATTTCTTATGTTTTCTGCTAATTCACCTAGCTCTTTCTATTCCACCTATTTGTACAGCAATGTCCTGTTTGATCCAATGGGATTAGTGAATAAAGGGAATTTTAAAATCAAGTTTGAAAAAGCACATAACTATTTACTTTTCCAAATGAGCTCCTTTAATGTCCGTATGAAAAATCAGATGTAACAGAGAGAGGCGAGAAGGACCAAGTAGAAGGTGTGGACAGTTCTAAATGATGGAAATTACAAAAATAGGAAGCAGCAGAAGCATGGGTGGGATGAGAGCTTTCTTGCCATGGGTGAATGCACTAGGAGCTTGCTGAAGAAAACAGGTGGTAACCAGTGAAGGACTTTTTGAAGAGGAAAATGCTCTGTTGACGCTGCTTTAATGACATTTATTTTATTGAACGTCCTCCGAATAAGTAATGAACTGTCTATCTAGCTTTGTGACACCTTGTAAAGTTATTTTTCTGTAGAACAGGGCTGTAAAATTATTTGATCCGTGAACAAAACAGTGTTCATCTTGCTTCGACAGCTTGCTATTTTCACATACGCACCCTTTGAATGCTTGCATCCAGCTTCCACCCATTTCACGGAACACCTCATTTTGTGCTCATGCTAATGGGACTGAAAGCTCCACACTGGCCTCTCCTCTCTGACCAGCCTCATAGCGTGGTGAAGACCCGCTATTTTATTGTGTTTGATCGACAGTGGGATTTCTGCCTTCCTTTCACCTCTGACTGTCCTGCTGCTGTATTCTAGCAATAGGGTAATAAGGTAGTATTTGTTACTGAGCTTTGTTTAGCAGAGCTTTTATATTTTCTAAATTAATGTGCTTTCGCTGTTCCCGTGCCTCCTTTCGTCTCGCCGGCCAGTCAGTCATTGTACTGCGTGCTGCTCTCCGAGGGTCGTAGCGTGGGGCCTGTTTTCAGAGAAACATTGGCTTCTGCTGGAAAAGTAACTCTTCTCATCAACAGCTGGTGCCAAAAAAATCCCTTTGGGCATTTATTTCTTCAGACTGCTTTATCTGTCTTATAAATTCAACAAATGTTGATATTCCGTGCTTTTTATTTGCTTCAGATGATATACACCACATTGTTTTTAAAGTGTGTGTTTCACTTAGCTGCCAAATGCTTTTCATTGCCAGTGCAGTTTAGCAGATGGGTTTGAAGGGTTCAATTAAATGTAATTTGGGCTTCCATTTTTCTTCCAGCATCTTTATATGATTCTTTAAATCAACATCAACATTTTTCAAGGCTTTGCATTAATCCTATATTTTGCTCATTTCTAATAATTCCATCAGTCAGTCATATAGCATTTGGAAAAAGGTATATTCTGATTTTATGTTATGTACCATTGCTGATTGTTGGTTTTGAAAAACAGATGTGACTTTTCAAATGTTACTAACATTGCTATTTAATCCATCTTCATTATTTCCAGTTTTTAGCATGTTTGATTCTTTGAGTGCTTGCAGTTCTTCCATCATTTTATCCCCCATTAGATAAAATTTTCAAGGAATTAACAATAGGATCTAATGAACACCTTGTTGAATACTTTCTTGGGGGACATTTTTGGGGACATTTGCTCCTCCTAGGTTCCTGTTCCTAATGTTTCTTATTGAGTAATATCTTTGAAAATGTTGTGGCCTGCCTGTACGAGTTGGGACTGGGCTTAATGTGGGCCATCTCAATGGGATGTAGGAGCATCAAGGACAAAAGAACGCTATGGGTTGTGTGCTGTTTATCGTGCAGTTGCAGTTCATGAAGTTGAAGGCTTTGGGATTTATTTTCATGATTTCACACCTGAGCTCCATGATTTACCTTGTACAGCATCTTCAACAAGTGTTCAGTGAACATACAGTTTCCTAAGATGAGCTTCTTGCATTACTTTGGTTTTGTTGGCAGTCCTTAAACTTAGTTAGCTATTAACTATTGTTAGCTTCTTCACCTGCTCCAGAAACTCTGTGCAAAAGGCTGCTTATCTTGTCCTCTGCGTTTTGGCTACTAAAGTAACAGAATACATCTTTTTCATACTTGTAGTAGGTTTTAGACATATGGTAGAGGTGAGAAGTGTTGCAGATCTCAGGGGTAAGCATTGTAGCACAGTAACTACTTGGCAATAGTTATCCTTAGTGACCTGCTTGAATTTCTAAACGGTTTATCTTTTTACACTGCAGTTGTGTTTTTCTAGCATAAACCAGTATTTTCTTTACTTTTTCTGTGATTTGTAGTGCAGGCAGATATTTGCTAAAGATGTGAATTTCATTTGGTTTTAAGAAGGTCAGCTTAGCAGTTAACACAGTCAGCTGTGTGATTTGTGTTTTCATGGGGGGGTTGATGTCTGCGGGCTTGTAATAGCACTATTTCATGCCTAATTTCGTGCTAGACTTTGAAACAGAAGAATTATGGTAATAACTATTTTCTATATTCTAAGATTTAAGCAGATGCAGTGTGTAAGTTCTCTGTGGTTTGGTGTATGTTCATATTTGGATGTTACTTGACACTTGAGCTAGCAGTCGAACATGCCAGTGTTAGTATTAAGGTGTATATTTTTATGAAGAAAAATGAGAGTCCCTGAGCTCAGCTGTTGCTTTACATTATGTATGCCTTCCTGTGAGCCACTGACCTGTTTTTTCTGAAGTTTGCTCCAAATCTTACAGCGCGGTGCTCTATCCTTAAAAAGTATTGTTGCCTTGGTGAAAAAGTGCAAAAGCTTGTTACAGTGCTTCAGGGACTGTAACGAATCCGAGAAAGTAAAAAGATTGATTAACTGAATCAGAAAGGTGTGGGTGATGTGTTATAAGCAGGCTGATGGACTCTGGTCCCTCTTGACTAAGGAACTAGAGGGTTATTGCATAGTTCTTTATGAGAAATTATTTCTTTACAGATGTGACTATGGCCTCTAGTAATAACCACGCTTTTTCATGACTTCTCGGAGGTTGTTGGTGATATTTGTGTAGCATTGAAATGAGAGACAAGAAGAAAGTACTAGGTTATTTAATGCCTTATCATCCCAGAGAGAATAGTTGTATGATGTCATTAGGATTTTCAATAGAACATAATATTTCATTGCCATTTGCAGTTCTGATTACAATGTCTACAGTTTTACATTACAACATACAGAGCTACGTGGGTTTTAGTTGTAACCTATTGACAGCATGGTATGGTCTGCCTTTGTTATTCAGAATAAACCTCTTTACTGAAGACATTGCTAAAGTCAGGTAACAGATAGAAGAAAAAAATGCTCTTTTGTGACAAGAACAACCTCAGCCATCAGAGCATATTTAGGGTGGGTTTTGCTGAACATTTTAAGTTAGAAAGATCTGAGAGTGTCACTGAAAGACTCAGTCCCAGCCACTTGTTTTCTTTTCCACAGTATTCACACCCTTCTATTGGCCTTTGCTTGTGTGTTCAGTGAGGTGAGGGAACAGATCTGGCTGAAAAAATGGCAAGAAAAAATGGGTTTTGAATGATTGGTGTGTTTATTTTTCAGCGATGTGCATATTGTAAGCACCTTGGAGCCACTATCAAATGCTGTGAAGAGAAATGTACCCAGATGTACCATTACCCCTGTGCTGCTGGAGCAGGCACGTTTCAGGATTTCAGTAACTTGTCCCTCCTTTGTCCAGACCATATTGATCAGGCTCCCGAAAGATGTAAGTACACTCTATTCAAATGACACGATTAGTATCAGCTGGAGATGTAGTAATTCTATGTTTGAGGTGGGGTTGTTTTTCCTGAGCTGATATCCCGCTCCAGAAGAGTAGAGTATCTTGTAAGATGCCTAAATTTGCTTGAATAAGCTGAATTTCAGCATGTGATTAATGTCAGTGGAGTCTATGAGGAAAAATTTCATCAAAATATTTGTTAATGTGCGGGATTGAGAGTGGATGTCATATATATATATATATATATATATGAGACTTTTTAAGATTTCTGTAAATACAGTCTTTTATTTTTAAAAGCCATTGCTAATAAATTTTTATTTAAAAAAATATTCAAAGTATGCATTTGAATGTCTCTTAAAAACAGAAGCAGAGTTGTGAAGATTCAGAGTAGTTTGCTATTTCCTGAAACAGGCTGTTAGGATGTATTTCTTGGTGATGTTAAATTATTTGTATTCCTGTCGCTGTGCATCCTAAAAGCTTGTTTGCAAACCAGCTTACACTGTACTTCACAGATTCTCATAGGATTAAAGATTCTCCCCTGCAGGCAGGGTACTTGACTCTGTTGATCACAGGTGTATTGGAGTATATTCTTGTTACCTTTTCTGTGCATGCTTCAAGGGAAGCTTTGTTTGGCACTGTTACATTCCAACTTTGAAGTATAATTCATTCAAATATGTTTGAAGTTTTCTTTTTCCATTTAGTATTATTTATTCAAAGAGTAGTTTGAACGAAAGAGGGGAAGGGAATATATGGGAGTGCTTTTATGGTTCTCAAGTCAACTTGACTGCTTTAAGTAACAGTGGAAGGTGGAGCCAGGGGCGCTGCTTAGATATGGCCTTTGCTTTTCACTGAGCACTCATGCCTGGGTATGAATGTTTATGTGCTACTAACATAACGGTTAGTAAGCTGTTTAACTTAATTGAACATGGCCTTCAGGAATCCCACGTCCCAGAGATGAGGGGAAAGGCTGGAGCAAGGAAGATGTACCCTTGATGGAATACTTAAGCAAATAAAAGTCCAAGGTCCCTCATGGGATGCACCCATGAGCCCTTAGGTAGGTGGCAGAAACTGTTGCAAGGGCGCTCTCTGTAATCTTTGATCTGTCATGGTGATGGGGAGAAGTGCCTGAAGACAGGAGGAAAGCAAGTGTCAGACCTGTCTTGAAGAAGGGCAGGCAGGAGGACCCGGGGAACTAGTGGCTGGTCAGCCTCACCTCAGTCCCTGGGAAGATGATGGAGCAGCTAATCCTCAAAACCATTTCTAGGCATGAGAATGACAAGAAAATCATCAGCGGTAGTCAACATGGATTCACCAAGGGGAGGTCATGTTTGACCAACCTGATAAGCTTCTACAGTGAAATGACCAACCTTGTAGATGGGGGAGAGCCGTGGATATTGTCTTCCTGGACTTCAGTAAGTCCTTTGACACTGTCCCCCATAAGATCTTCATAGACAAGCTGTTGATGTGTGGGCTGGATGAGCAGACAGCGAGGTGGGTTGAAAACTGCTTGAATGGCCGGGCCTAGAGGGTGGTGACCAGCAGCACAAAATCTAGTTGGAGGCCAGTAACTAGCGGTGTATCCCAGGGGTCAGTACTGGATCCAGTCCTGTTTAGAATCTTCATTAACAATCTGGATGATGGGGCAGAATGTAGCCTGACCAAGTACTCAGGTGACACAAAACTGGGTGGCTGATACGCCACTGGGTTGTGCCACCATCCAGCGGGACCTGGACAAGCTGAAGAAATGGGCTGATGAAGTTCAGCAAGAAGTGCGAAGCCCTGCACCTGCTGAGGAACAACCCCTGGCACCAGGACATGCTGGGGCCACCCAGCTGGGAAGCAACTTGGCAGAAAAAGGAGCTGGGGGTCCTGGTGGACACCAAGTTGAACAAGAGCCAGAAATTGTGCCCTGGCCACAAAGAAGGCTAACAGTATCCTGGGTTGTATTAAGCAAAATATTGCCATCAGGTTGAGGGAGGTGATCCTTCCCCTCTGCTCAGCACTGGTAAGGTCACAGCTGGAGTGTGGTGCCGAGTTGTGGGCTCCTCAGTACAAGAGAGACCTGGACACACTGGAGAGAGTCCAACGAAGGGCCATGAAGATGATTAAGGGACTGGAACATCACTTTAATAAGGAAAGGCCGAGAGAGCTGGGACTGTTCAGCCTGGGGAAGAAAAGGCTTGGGGAGACCTTATCAATGTACGTAAATACCTGAAGGGAGGGTGCAAAGAAGACAGAGCCAGGCTTTTTTCATTGGTGCCCAGTTCCAGGGCAAGAGGCAGTGGACACAAACTGGAACGCAGGAGGTTCCATGTGAGCATCAGGACGCATTTCTTTACTGTAAGGTGACTGAGCACTGGCACAGGTTGCCCAGAGATGTTGTGGAGTCTCCCTCTTTGGAGATCTTCAAAGGCTGTCTGGACATGGTCCTGGGCAAGTGGCTCTAGGTGGCCATGCTTGAGCAGATGGTTGGACCAGATGGCCTCCAGAGATCCCTTCCAACGTCAACCAGACTGTGATGCTGCAATACAGAGAGCGTACTTCTCATCCAGTCTTTCACAGGCTGGCATAGTGCTCTTCTCAGCATTCTCACTGCAGCGCAGTTTTTGAATCTTGGTGGGCTTGTATTTTTGCAAGTTTGGAAACAGTTCATAGCGCAGGAACCCTGTAGTCTTAACATACATCTTGTGGGAGACTTCCAGTTAATTGTCCTTAATTTTAAAAGTGATGTCTGTAGAGTGTTTTAAGATAGTGTCCCCGTGATGCTAGGAACTGTTCCAAATGCTCGCATCCTCCTTTATCCCAAGAAGTAATTAATTTTGTCCTCAGAAGTTCTAGTTTGTTTTTCATCCCCTCATGTCAGATTCGTGCAGCCCCCTGTCCTTTTCTCTGTTCTTACCCAAAGTGGTCTGAGAGGTGCTGTGTGTAGCAGGTGAGGGCAGCCCTAACAGCATGAGCTTCCCCGTGGGGAAGGGAGACGCAGAGCAGATGCTGCTTGCAGGAGGAGGGAGAAGGAGTGAGCAGGTTGTAGCCAAGCTGACTCGGTGCCCCTTGGTATTCCTTGCTCTGCCATGTGGGAGGTAGGTGGGAGAGCTCACGTGCTTTCCTGCACTGGCCTCGTGAGCTGTTTGCCCCTCAGTCACTGAGCACTGAGAGCACTCTGCAGTCATGAGTGCTTTAGAGCTGGCAAGCTGAAGTTCGCAAAAGGATCAGAGATTTCCCCGTCATTTGGTCTGGCCTCCTCCCCTCACCTGCATTCTTCACTAAGCAGGACACCGCAGTGCTGCTGGTACCCACAGCCAGGTAAAGTAGCCCAGGTTTAAAACTTCTATGCATTTAACCATGTCTCAGCAAAAACTGAAAACCCCAAACTAGGATAAGAGTCATCTGTTCAGGTGAGGTACATGCTTGGTCACCACAAATTGTTAGAAATAAAAAAACAAAGCACATTTATTGACCACATTTTGCTCATACTTGTCTATGTTGTCCTTCCAGTCAGGTTAGGTTGTTTTCTGTTTATTGTATGTCTGGTAGAATTCTGCATTTTTACCTTCCCAGAATAATTCATGAAGCAAATATAATAACCTCTATTAACAGTAAATTAAAATTATGAGTATTTACTTTTTTATACTAGCTGTATTATAGAGACAGAAGAAGAGAATTCTGCTTTCTCCCCTTCTCTGTTCTGAACGAATACTCAGATCTTAAACTGATTCAACTAAGTGTCTATGGAAAAAGAAGTATTGATGTCAGGAGCTGGTCTGGTAGAAATTTCAAGGTACCTGACTTCATAATGAAGGATAAGAAGACCTAACTCCTGAGTTTTTAATATACACCATGTACATATTTACATCTACAGTTGAATAGATGTATATAAATACATATACAAATGTAAATGCCCTTATTGAAGTTGCAAGGTGAAGCATGTATAAATTTAAAAAGATGACAGAACGTAGACCAGTTCTGTCTTAACCCAGCCCTCTTCCTCCTCTGCTGCTCGTACTCTGCCTTGAGGTACAGGTTTCCCTTCTGGTTTGTAACTGGGGCCAGCAGAGGGAGCATTGGGAGCACAGGAGGGAGACTCTCCCTGCTCCTCCGCAGTGCAAAACCACCACGACCCGGCTCGTTTGGAGAAACAGTTGCAGGAAGAGCCCTGATCCCTGAAGCATTAGGACAGGACACATTCAATCACTGTGCAAGATAGCTCTCGTGAACCACCTCTGTTTTTAGCAGCTGTGAGAGGATGAGCATGCTTAGTGCAGGTGTAATCTCCAGAGAGTTTAGCAGTGGAACTGCAATACTGCTATTTAACAGAGGTAAACGTGAATTATTCGTTGAGGCCACATGTTTATAGGAAGGACAAAGCGTGCATCGTAGAAATTGTGGAAAGCATTTTGTCTTCCTTAATGCCGTATTTTCAATTCAGATGTGGAGACGTTAGAGTGCCATAAGATGAATTTTAGGTTTTTTTCTTGACATATATAAAGCTATTGGAAATCCGTACTTAAAGGTTTTATAAAAACTGGTGTGTGGTAGGACCAGCTGAAAGAACACATTGGTTTAGACCTATTTTTCCAGTGTGTGAACCCAAGAATTTGTGTGTGTTCAGGCATGACAAAGATGCATGCTCATGCTCTTCTGTTTTTTAAAGACTGCCTGTGGTGCACAACAAAGTTAGTATTTTTTTTTTTTAATGACACTGTGGGAAGGGTTTACTCAAAGGGCTTGTCTTCTGGCAGATTTTAGTTCAGATTGATAGGTGTGCTTACTTACTTGCCATAGCTCCAGTTAGAGCAACCATGTTGCAAACACCTCAAATAACAGTTTTGGATCCGCTAGGAGATTTATTTTGTACTTGTTCCAGATAAGAATTGGTCCTGAAGCTCTGTTTTCTACTGGGGAGAAAAGGGTACACCTGTTTGTTTTGGTGAGACTTTATTAAGGTTTAAAATGAATGTGTTTCTGTTATGAGAAGATTAGTAGAGTATATCAGAAAACCAAATGAAAGGAGTAGTTATTAAGTATATTAATTAAATTTGAATTTTGTAAGAATGATCAAGTTTTGTATGCATAAGAACTGCTGATAAATTTCTTGGCTTCATTGGGTTCATTGAATTGTTCACAATTTCAAATGAAATAATAATTGGAAAAATGATTTATTTGTAGCAAAGGAAGAAGCAAATTGTGCGGTGTGTGACAGCCCTGGAGACCTCTTAGATCAACTTTTTTGTACTACCTGTGGCCAGCACTACCATGGGATGTGCCTAGACATACAAGTTACACCTTTAAAAAGAGCAGGTTGGCAGTGTCCTGATTGCAAAGTGTGCCAGAACTGCAAGTAAGTGAGCCTCGAAGGACATAAGGGGAGGAAGTTCTTAGAGTAATATGCTGTGATTTTAAAACATCTATTTTCTTAACTGTTCTTTTTTTCCAAAAAGTGTAGATTATTGCCCTGATACATCTGTTATGATATTATATAAATTTAAGTAACGGGTCAAATGCTCATGTTGGGTTCTCTCTTCTAAAAAAGCTGAGCTGGATTTTCTGCACTTTATACCCCCGGAGTTACTATCATCTTGGCAGGTCCTGTGGAGAGCTGCAAAAACTTGTGATTTCATCATCCTTTTATAGAGGAGGATTTTTCTCAAATTTACCAAATTAACAAATTCGCTTAATGTAGTACCTTTACAGTCTGGGAACCTGGGCTCTTACTCAGCTGACATTTCAGCTGTGCATGCACCAACTACTGGGTAGGTCCACTGCGTTAGGCCGTCTTCTATTCTGTAATATCTTTCAGAGGCAGATAACAAGTCATTTTGAAAACAAACCCATGGCTTAGTTGAGTAAATGAAAAAAAGTGATATGAGTGACCATGATTGAATTGTTACACCACACAAGCACTGAGACAACAAAGCATAATTGTTGCCATATTATAAGGGTTCACTTAGAAAACTGCGACCGCTTGTATGCTTGTTCTCATAAAACCTAATCTGATGGGCAGTATCAATATCTTTTGCTTGCTTGCTTGCTTTAAAGGCTTAACAGGAAAAATAAGAATTTTGTTCGGCTTTAGTCAGATCAGCTGGACAGTATGAAGGGAAAAAGCCACTTCACTACTGCCTCATGTACCTGATCGGTCAGTGCTTTGTTGTTCTCCAAGAACGCTCACTATTTGCCAGCATTCAGATTCACTCACTTTAAAGATTGTTTCCCTGATCACACACAGCTGATAGCAAATGCCAGCAATGAACTTGTAATAGTGAGATACGTTCTAAAAAGTATCCTTAAAAGTGTTGTACCAGGTAATTACAGCATTTGCTAGCAAACCCTCTCTGTAGTGTAAAAGTAGAAGAAAATCCATAGGGGGTTGACATTGTGGGAGCTCTGGTGGTCAGAGATGATAGCTTGTTTTCTTTTTAGGAAAAAATATAGTTAGACTGATTATAGAAACAAGTAGAAATGCATGTTCTTTTCAGAAAGAAATAAAGTACATACTTCAGATTTTGAACTGATTTCAGTACAGAAATGCCATTATATCTGCTTACATTTGCGTAAATGAAAATGGGCTGATTTATAGAAGTTTGGTTGCACAGGCTCAGCACTTTCTAATGTAAGCATTACTTAAGTAATGTAAGTAATATAAGTGTACTTAATTCATACTTAAATATGAACTTGAGGGCATCATCTTTGGAACCATTTATAAGTGGTGTTGATGTATTTTCATGTGCTCAGCTATCTATCTTTCTGTTTCGACTTTTCATTAAACAGATTTTTTGTTATGGCTTGTTTCAATAATTTTTTTAATGCCACTATTTTTGTCGTTCTTAGACATTCTGGGGAAGACAACAAGATGCTGGTGTGCGATACATGCGACAAAGGCTACCATACTTTCTGTCTACAACCAGTTATGGACTCTGTACCAACAAATGGTTGGAAATGTAAAGTAAGTCGAAAGGTTTCAGAATAATTCCTTGTCATGATAGGGGTGCAAATTTTGCTACCCACATTATGCTATTCTAGGTGTACTGCAGATAGCTGTTACCACGTAACGTACCTTGTGATTTCTGAAGGAATTCCACTTGTATGTAGTCATGTGGCTCCACAGGGGAAAAGGGAAGAGCAGGATCCAAGTGGAGTGGATAACCTCTGCTTAATGACAGCTGATCTCATGAACTAAACCGCATGTAGACTAAAACCTGTGCGCTGTACTGTATGTAATCTATCCTTGAAGGCTTGTTATATTCAACCACTTCTTGCTTTCCAGAAGAGCAGTTCTGTAGTTCGAGGTTCCTTTGGATTTGGGGAGGGCAGGGTGAATTTGTTGTTTTGTTAGTAACTTGTGAATAAGTATAAGTAATAATAAAAATAGTTTCAAGTTAACAAGAGAAATCCCTATACATGAGATGTATGTAATTTCATAGTCAATTTGTGGTAGTCATAAGGAGACAGATAAGAAATATTCCTCTCAGGTAAGGGAGCAGTGCGAGGAAAACCCTTCTTGCAGTTGCACAGGGTCTCCATGTTCTGTTATAAGATCCTGGATAATTTATTAGTGTTATTAAAGATAGAAACTTTCTTGAATTTAATTCAGAAGAGGAAAATGTCAGTTAATGGCAGTTCTATCACATTGTGAAATATTATAATTAACAACTAAATTCTTGTGATCTCTAGAACTGTAGAGTATGTGCTGAGTGTGGCACACGAACAAGTTGTCAGTGGCACCATAACTGTTTGGTATGTGACAGTTGTTACCAACAGCAAGACAACTTATCTTGTCCTTTCTGTGAAAAACTGTGCCTCCAAGACTTCCAGAAAGATATGTTGCATTGTCACATGTGCAAAAGGTAAGAATCCTAATTTTTATTAAATTGTACTAAAATGCCTAAAGCTTATAGTGAGCTGTATGACATTTCATGCATTTTTGTGAAAGGTGTAGACCGTGTGTGATGCACAATGCTGTTGTATCTTGCTGTGCAACACTTGATACTCCAACCCAAAATATACCGGACAATATCAGGTAGCCTTATTTTAATCTTAGCAAATAAGTCATAACTGGCAGTTACCTGTCCTTTCTTGCTAGTAAGGTGTACAGAGAAATATGTGCTGCTGCTGCTTTTTACATTGCATCTATTTTGTGAGTAAACAGACAAGAAGGGTCATCATCCTAACTTTTATAAGCACAGTATTTTAATTTTTACATGTGTACTACATGTATATTAATTATGTAAGACTGTTTTATAAACAGTTAGTTGCAGTGGTCTCCTTTTGTTAAATTGTCAGGTGTATGTTCTCTGTTTCATTTTACATGTTTTTCTATACCAGGAATAAAAAATTATGATAATAATAATAAAAAAAATTAAGCTATTGGGAATCTTCAAGAATGTAGACCATTTCATATTCAGTGCTTTGTACCTTGCTATGCAGCGTCTTCATGTTGCTATACGTGTTGTGGTTTCTGATTGGCTTTAGCAACAGTTTAGGTCTTCATGTTTATATTGACATACTAACACATCCGTATCATTTCTTTTCCTCCAAAATTCTCCCTAGTGAAGCATTGGTTGAAATTTTTTTTCATTTCCCCAGAGGAATGGAGAACTGTGCTATTTTTCAATTGATTTTTTACTAATATATGTTATATTTTTATTATTAAAATCACAGTCACACTGAATTAATCTCCCCAGGTGGATTCACATAGAATGTGACAGATTTCCAGGTAGTGAGTTGGAGTCTCAGTTGAAAGACTACATCTGCACTCTTTGTAAACAAGGAGAAGGGGATCAGACTCAGTCATGTGATGTAATGGATACTTCTGAACTCATTCCTGAACCTGACAGTATAACAGGTAATCAAGTGTAATCTAACATCAAATCCAAGTATCTGCAGATGTCTCACTAAGGCTTCTGTGAACCAGCCACTCGTATTCTGTAGGCTTCATCCGTTCCTTTATTTAACAGTAGCTTCTCAAGCAATCTGTGCATGAGCTGTCTTCTAAAAGTGCTTTCTGTCTCTTTGGATTCAGGATCCTGTGTTAGAGACATAGGCAAATAAGCACCTTTATGGTAGCTCTCAGCCTTTAGAGAAGTTTACAGCTACAGGTTGTAGGTTTTTTTTTTTTTTTTTATGTANTTTATGTAGTACCGTTCATAAATGTACTCGTTTGACAAGTCTCTTGGGAAACTCCTATCTACCAGACACGAGACAGCTTCTGGTAGATGTTCCTGGAGACATCTAGTTTTCCTGTGTCCCTCTTGCTCCTTGTCCATCTCATACTGCCCCTTTGCCTCGCTACGTCCAGGTAGGGTACAGCAGTGGGAGCTGGGCTATGTTCAAGGACCAGGTACATTTAACTAAACAACTTGTAATCAGGTGTCCTTTTCAAAACAGTATGTGATTGGTCATCATCTTTCTGACAGCTTCTTGTCTAAATAGACAAGACAAGCAAAAAGAGGAAAGGGAAGTTCCAGAAAAATATAAAGTAGTTTTTAAAAATATTCAGTGATGGTAAGTAAGCACAGAGAGAACTTGGATCTCTTGATCTGAGTCTGGTGAGTCATCCACAAGACCTGTGTAATGAAATAATAACTGAAAGCCTTTCTGTATTTCATACCATGTGCTCTGTTGGATAGTGCCTACTTGTGCAAGCTAAATTTCCTCAGAGAAATGTTAAGGTTTAACTTGGAAGCAAGTTAAAATCTAACAGAGTAACTGCACTACCACTGCCACGTGCATTTCTGATGCCTAAATGTCAATACTACAAAAGAGCTGTAGCTTTTATGTGTTCACGCTGAAGTTTTGCATAAACAAGTCATTCACTTTGATGTTAGCCAGTATGTGCAAGTTAGCGGTTAAGAAATGATGAAAAAGGTGATCTCAGAGAAAGGGAGGTGACAGTAGGTAAATGAGTGGGCGACTCTGTCAGTGAACATGTGCAAAGTTAGAGTGGCAACTTCAGCCTTTGAAGATCACTTCTGTTCTGAAAGATTAGTAGAGGCTGTTGGAGCCTCAGACAGTATTTAGGTGATTTAGGAAGAAATTTGAGTCATACCTAAACTCCCAGTCTTCTACTGGAAACCCTTTTGAGTAAGTTAAAGGTTTATTTGAAAGGCTGAAGTTTTAAGTAATACTTCTCTTACAATTTCTAGCTAGTACAGTAGCAGTGACGAGCATACTTTTCTCCCCAAGGAAGACTAGGACTGTCATCTCAACTACTAGGAGTAATCTGGAGCTATCACATGAGTACAGTCATGCTGTGTTTTATGCCCAGAAGAGCACTTTGGCTCCAAATCTGATTTTAATGTACAAATCTAAATGATCATTTCTTCAGTTAAAATAGCGCTTTAAAGTTGGCAGAGTCTGCAGGTAGTTTTTAGGTGCTAAAAGTAGCATCACCTAATAGCTCCTGGCTTTTTGAACTGTAAAGAGGCCTTCCTGAACAGAAAGCTACATACCTTCTTTGTGCTAAAGTCCATGAAGGATCAGTTCTTCTTGAGCTAGCGCTTACTTATATACTTTGTTTTTTCCTGCTCCTGCTTTGTTTAGTGCATTTTAATGAATTTCCTTCACTGAAAAAACTTTTACGTGAGAAAAAAATATGTACTTCCTGTTTCTGTGCTCTAAAACAATACTGTCAAACGAAGAAGTACTCAGTAGCTCCTTTTTTCATGCAATTTCATATTTTAGTATGGGGAACTTGCAGATAAAGGTATGCTGGTTCTAAAGCAGCAACATTTACTATCATGTTGTTGGAGTTCAACAAATGGGTTGAAAAATCGGTGTTCCAAGTTCTGATAGTAGATGGAACGTCATATCTGTGTCATGAGCCATTGTACTGTTTGTTAAAAATAAAAATAAGATAAAGTTGAAGTCTTTGTGCTACAAGTTCTGTTGAATTTAGCAGAGTGGAATTTGATAAAAGACCTTTCATGTTACTCAGGTAATGCAAAGGAGTCTGCAACTATGTCTAAATTATATTTTCACAATTAGGTGTATATGTAATTACTTTACAGATCTTTTTCACTGTCTGTAAGGTATAAAACAGCTTCAGTGTTAATGAGAAAAAGACTCTTCAAGGGGTACTATATATCCTCCCTAACTTTCTTGTTGACCTGATGTGCCCTAACTCCTATCATACAGTTAAATATCATTCTGTTTAGCCAAAAGGTCAAGCAGTGACAGAAACTACTGATGCCAAAGTAATAGACTAAATGTCATATCCATTTTGACAATTTCTTTGCCTTTCCTTAAGCTTGTACAAATGAAATGGAAATGGAAAGTGGCGGAGAGGTTGCGACGTTTCAGGAACAACCCATTACTGGTAATGGCTCCAGTCAAGAATCAGCTGTTGGATGCGTCACAGATGGTAAGAAAGAGTTTTGCAGTCTGAGAAAATACCACTGCAATGTTCAGAACCCTTTTCCATTCAGTAAGGTTTGTGGTACTTATAAATTTAAGAGAAGAAATGCCTGGAAAGCAGTAGGAGACAAATTACTTAGGTTCCGCTATCTGAACTCTCAAGCAATAGTGTTAACTTTTTTACTGAAGTAGTATTCTATTGAAGGCAAAGATAGTCTTCAGAATATTTGTGTAAGAGAAAATAATTTTAATTGTTTGGTAGGAATGGCTTTCCCCATAAGGTGGAAAAACAGATGCTTTTGTACACTGGAAGATTATAGTAAAAAAACACCATTTGTTGCTGTTTTAATTTTGTTGCTGTTTAAATACAGTTGCTCACACTTTCTCTTCAAGTCTCTTTTGCTTGTAGCTGCAAATAACTGGTATGCATGAATTTCCTGTGGTGTGTTTTGGGGCACACCTTAGAACTTTCCAGTTTGTGTTTTGTGGTTGTAACTCTACAAGTGTATGTTTGGTTAAGGTTTTCACCTTTTTTTCCATTTGCAAATAAAAGAGAATTTGTTTAATAAAGCACATCCAGACAGGGTGTGCTGCAGTAGCTGATCGTTTGTGTTCTGGGAATAAATGCATCTTACAATCACACATCAAGCACTAGCCAAAGAAAAGAATACAAATAGAATGGGTTTTGGGTCAAGTCCTCTATATGTGTTAGTGACCGATTCCAGTGGTGAAGAACTTCCAAGTGTGTCCCTTCCACCGCAGCTCCATTTTAAAGGAAGGTTGCTCTAAAGGAAATCAAGAAACCTGAAAGTAAAGCCAAGGAAAAAAAATATCTTCAGGGTAGCTATGATCACCACGTTATGGATCATAGCTTGTAGTAGGTACAGGGGCCATGATTTAAAACTTTATCAGAGAAGACCCATTCATAACAAAATGCTAGGCTCTGCACTGTAGTGGCTGAGGAGTTTGTGTAGCAGTGTGAGTCTAAGAAGAGTCTAAGAAGAGTGCAAGTGCAGTAGAAAATAAGTGGACCATGAGAGAATCGGGGTCCATCAAAAGAAGATATTAGAAGCGAAATTCAGAGCAAGGAATGTGGTCCTCTATGGAATAGATGTAAGACTCTGCAAATCCTTGACAGAGAAAGTTGTGAATGAAAGGTGCTTGATTTGGTTACAAGGAAGGCTAGACAAATATTTGTGAAAGAAATCTATAAGATACTACTAAATAGATAAGTCATGTCAACTATTTTTATTTTGGGTGATTTCCTGAAGTCTGGAAGAGCACTAGAAGGGAAAAGTTTTTTATTTGTACATGTCCTGTTCTTCTTAGCTGTTTGCTTTTTGGAAGTGTTGGGACGGCTCCTTAAAACAGATAAATATGCTAGCATACATCTTCAATAAGCAGAAATGAAAAAGGAGTGGCTACTTCTAGCTGCCTGCATGGAAATGTGTGTTCAGATTCCTCAAAAATTAATCTAGGTCCTACTGAATGCTCTTTTTATTATAAAGCAATGTTCCATGTTGCATACTGTAGTTTTTATTCATATGTCAACTTGATTCCTAGCAATAGAGCAGTGGGAGCTTTGTCTAGTACATACCTTTGGAAATAGCTTTTATACATTGTCACTAGCTGAGAAGCTGCCCCTGATACCTTCATGTAATCTTACTTTGCATGAGTGCCTTTTTGTAGACAACATGTGAAGGGGCAAGTTTGAGTTTGTTCCTGAAAATGTCCTACTTGTGAGTTACTCTGCTGTGTTTCCAGGGGAAAAAAAAAAGTGATTGAACAGGGGGAATATATGCTAAAAACATGGATTACTACAAACATAGGTACAGGGAAAGATATTTTTAAAGTATGTTTCAAACTATGTATAAAATTCACTTAAATAAAGTGACAATACTGGGTGTACATGATGCGTACCAGGTGTACTTGTTGACCAGTACACCTATGTAAGTTGTTCGTTTTCATACTGAGCCTTTAATATGATTGTACTTAGTTACAGGCATATTGCCAGAAGAAAAGACCACAGAACTGGAAACAGAAGTCTCTGATGAAGTTAATTCTGCTGAAATGGAAACGTCTCCTAAAAAGATGCCAGCATCTGGTGACAGTCAGACTGAGAAAATGATGGAAGTGGTGGAAGGTGTTCAAGCTGTAATACAGCAGGAGTTAGACAAACAAGTGGAAGAGACACAGCTACCGCAAGGTAGCGTTGAGGTATCAGAAGCATCCACAGTAGACTCTCGGTCTCTGTCTTCAGTACCTGAGACCATAACTGTGACGCCAGAAATACAAGGGACTGAAAGTAAAGGAGATGTTTGTATCCATGTAGAGCATCAACTGGAAATAATAAAAGTGCAGAAAGAGGTAGAAAAAGGAGAAACCCATGAAAAGTCAGAAACACCAGCTCTTCTGGAAGTAGAAACTGTTTCTGCAAATGAAGGTGTTGCAAACAGTTCACCAGTTGCAGACAAACCCATAAAATCACCAGCTGAGACTTACCCCTCACTTCCCCCATCAGTTAACATAAGCAAGACAAATGTGTCTTCCTCACCGGATGTTTCCTTAGACTTGCATCCTGCACGAGATGTACAGCACAGTCAGCCCCCAGCGTTGCCTTCCACTGCTGGAAGTGCTCTCCCAACGACTTACATATCAGTCACTCCAAAAATTGGTATGGGGAAACCAGCCATCACCAAACGAAAGTTTTCTCCTGGAAGACCCAGATCAAGACAGGTAAGCATGTGGAATATCTCATTATACGTTTATGAAGCACATACTTGTTAAAATTTTGGTATAATACATTAAATTTACTTATTTTTTAGAATACAGTATGCATTTATTTTCCCAAGTGAGTGTGTCTTCAAGAAAGTAATACGTTAAATAACTGAAAGGTCAGAGACATCATGAAGATTCTGTAGTTAGAATTACAGATTCTTTTGGATCATGCTTAGAGCAAAATAAAAGATTTGTTGTATTTTTAATACATACGCTACAACTGCTAATATACATAATGTTGTGTCTTCTAACTTCTCACTCTTTTTTGGATATTGATATATTTTGGCTAATACTTTCAAAGTGTTTTCACATTTCTTAAACTGACTCCATAGAAAAATCTGCAACAACTCCATTTCCATCATGCTTCCAGATTTTTTCTTGATCAACATGTTTAATGCTGTTGCAAATAATTCCATGTTTTTGTTCTATGAGCAAATACCATGCAAGAACTCTCTGGTGTAAATTGTTGTGGTTTGTCTAGCATTAAATTTGATAATTGAAAAGAATGCTCAAGTCTGTAGCCTTCTGCAACATCCTGCTCTCTATTCTAGTTGCATAGTTGTGGAAGAAATGGTTTCTCAAAATGTATGTCAGTGTGACAAACTAGTGTTTCATTTCTGTTCTCTTCACAATTTCATTTTTAGTCTTTGATTTAGTTTGGTTTAGTTTTTAGGTTTTTTTAGTTGATCATTTAATGTTTTCTGAACTTTGCACGGTTCTTTCTGTTTTCACATGTTAGCTAAGAGTTCAAAAATATAATCAAATTTTGGTTCTTAAGCTATGAGACAATGTTCTGAAAAGGTTAAAATATATAATAAAGGCAACAAGCGTAAGAAATTCAGTTTGGAAGGTTTTAGAGTATCTCTGGGTTGTTGTTTTTTTTGCTCTCATATACAAGCATGGCGGAGCTTATAGAAATATACATTGAACTACCAGGAGGAAAGTGTTTGGTTGCTTCTGCTCTACTGTTGTCTTAAAGTAAACAAACACGATCACTTTTAAAACTCGTTTTCCTAATGCTGTGTACTGTAAATTTATTTCCTCAGTTCACAATTTACCTTGGTTCATCGTGCAATTTTTAAAAGAGGTGGAGTTCTTAGGCGGTCTAAAATGAAATCAGGAGTTCTGCTGGGGAATTTTCTTTGTCTTGTTTCATGTTCCAGCAGAAGTTGTTGTCTACTTTTCTGTGCAGTTTGCCCGTACTCTTAGCGGGGACCAACATCATAATGCTGCTAATAAAATCAGTTAACCAGCAGAGAGCTCATTTAGGACAACATAAAGGGTGATTCCCAGCTGTAAATACCTGTATCAGAATAGATATGCATCTCCTTAAAAAAAAAAAAAGCTGTAAAAGTAGTAGCAGTTTGCGTATTCTATGTACAATATAGCTGTAGACATTAACATCTCAATCTGTGGTGTTAGGAATGCACATAAAATTGAGTTGAACTACAGTTTACATAGAAGTGAGGAGTAACACAAACAAAATCCTAGCAGTGATGACTTACTATAATCTGTTTGTCAGCTTGCAAATTATGTTTTAAAAGAAAAAGGTACTTGGCAGCTTCGCAGTACCTGTTGTAGAACTGGACAAGTTACTTGTAGAATTAATGATCTGTCTTCAAAATAAGTGGTGGGGTCTGTGAAGGTTTCTTTTGATTTTGATAATCTTTGACTCGTGCTTTAAACACCTATTAACCTGGAACTTCTGTGAAGTGAATAGTGATTTTCTGGAAGGAAAAGCACGTGCATATTTGAAGTCCCAGTATACTTTCTTACTTTCCGCAGATTATTTGGTGCTAGCACAGATCAGCACCATATGGAAATGAGTGAAGAGTTGTCTTGAGTAAGGACAGAAAGAAATTGAAGACCCTGTGGATACTTGATTTGGAAAAAACAGACGTTTTCCTAACCTTCTACCAGTAGTCTAAACTCAGCATAACTAATTGGTAGGGATTTGGTCTTTGGAATCGTTTTCAGACTGTTCGCTGTCTAATGCTGTTGTGTTGCTTTTTGTCAGGACCTAGGTTATGAATTGCAGCGAGATGAGTGCTTAGCAACACGTTCTAGAGGGCAGTAAAATAAGAGAGGAAAATCACACAGAATAGGGTCGGGTTATTTCTGTTGAATAAAGAGGATGTGGCTCCCATACTTGGCAAAGCTAACGTTGGATCCAGAGCTGCTCTCTCCTGTTGCACAAAGGAGCTGTCACCGCAGAACTGATCGTTATCCAGGACTGCACAGGTTTAAAACAGATGCTTCATTAAATGCCTGATTACTCTGTGGATGTGTCAACATTAGCCAGTTTCCACAGATGGCAATGTTCTTCACTTTCTTCTAGAAGATTTACATCTTATCATGTAGTCTACCTTCTTGGAATGTCCTTTTTGAAAAGAGGAAGAAATCTATTGCAATGGATTTATAGAACTCCATGTGGAGAAGAATAGGAAAAATATCTCTGGATCCTGAATATATTTTTCCTCAACTTGATAAGACACATAAATTTGGCCTTCACCAGAGGCAGGGGAATCCATATAACTGAATAGTTTCTGATTTGGATTTGTTTTCATTAGTTTATTGTGCTGTGCATTAGGATGAATGTTCACCTCTTTCTTCAAAATCTATTAATACAATTGCTCGCAAAATATATTTGGATAATTACTCAATTCCAATATTGAATGCAAAGTACCGTATAATCTGAAGTGTTTTCCAGTATTGGACCTTAGTAGTTCAGATTCACAGTAGGCTTTGATCTGAGATACCATTACATCTCTCCCCTTCTGAAGGGCCCTAATCCCATCTCACAAACGGTCAGGCCAATATTCCGCTTAACCGACCTCACGGCTCCTGCCAGGGCTGCGCTCCTGTCCCCGTACCTGTCCCCTTCAACGCCTTTGCAGCCAGAATTACTTTGGTTAGAAGTCAAAGAAAACAATCCATCTTCCGAACAAAAGAGGAGCCGTGTAGGACTGCATGGGTAGGTGCAGTTGTGCTGATAAAAATGACTTTTGCTGGTACAAGTTTCTTCCACTTGGAGAATGTTTTTTTTCCTGTCTTGGTGGTGGAACTGTCAGTACCATGCGCGTCTGCTAACGAAGTTTGTTAGGTTAGTCTGTTATCCACACCTTCAGCTACACATAAGCCTTCAGTCCCTGCCTGCAGCCCCGTGGGAGAACCCTCTATCCACCCAGCTTAGCATCCCATTGGCTTGCCGGGGTTTTTAGTCCGTGGGCTGTCTCTCAGCTGTTTTTATCCTACTCCATAATGGAGCCAAATTGTCTTTTACACGTGTGCTGAGTGCAGTTCGTAGGTCAGAGGTACTTGCTGGTAGCTGCCTGCACAACAGAGTTGTTCCAGTGCTGCCGTCAGAGTTGTATCTGTCCAGTGGCTTCTCCACGGAATAGATTGTCCACTCATGCCTATAAATAATTTTCAGATCTATGCCAGGGGGCAGGATTTCTGCTTTAATCTTTTTCAATATTTTTTTGTGAAGGAGCAGTCTCAACAGGAATTATCACATGAGTTTGTTGATGACTAATTTGATATTTATCTAGGTTGAAATAAATCTTCGTAAGAAAAATGGGTAATTTTTTCTGCAAACATAGGTTTTTAGTGGTATTGGGTATATTCTATGTATCTGAAGGGGACAAATTTGAAATCATGAGTTATTTTTGCAACAGTACTTTGTATTGGGAAGCATAATATGGAGTCAGGGAATGGAGGGTGTTACAATGTACGCAGCATTGTAAGACTGGTAGGCAGACTTGAGAGTGGTCTGTGAAATTATAGGAATAGGAAACAATAAACTTTTACTGGTTTTGTTTTACTGTAAGTATTATTTTAGAATGCGTTCCATGGAAAGTACTGATTAGGTAAAATAAAGGAACTAATTCTCAACATAAAGACAGTGGTGATCCCCATTAGATGGCTCACTGCATATTTCTAGGTGTTCTAAGAGATTTTGTAAAAATGTCGCTGAAAAGTGCAGAACATCACGATGCGTGTTCTTTGTTGGGTATTGTGGCTTTTTCACTACCTTCAGTTAGACGGTACTCCTCAGTCTGTTACTGTAGGGGTAGGTGTTGAAAAAAGGATCAAAAAGGGTCTGTTTGAAGGTTTAATTTTTGTTAGGGTTTTTATGTTCTTTTAAATTTTGTTCACAACCCTGAAATTACATTAAATATTGAAATGAAAGTACAGGTTTGTATATTTGCAATAGCAGTGTATTTCATAAAGCATTAAACTGCTAAACACAGTCAGTGGTAATTTAGGAAGATCTCCTGAGCCTTGATGACATTATATTTTCTTTTGTTATAACTTACTTGCAGCTGTGTTGTTTAATTTTTAGGACTCAGGAATACGAAGGAGAATTAGAACTTCCTTTTTCTGTCGAAGTACATAATTATTGCCCTGAATAGAACTTTCTTCAGCGTTGTGTAGTAATAGGCGTTAATTAAAAGCCCAGATATAATTAATGTATCTCTTTGATGTAATTCATTTGTTCAAAGTATTGTAGAAGTGTGGTTTTAATTAACTTTATCTGACCAAGAATTCAAATGTTTCTGATCTACAATAAAAGTTGGATTAAATTTCCAATTTAATTCTTAACAATATGGTTCATGAATCATATACAATTCATTGTGTTTTGAAAGACTGAATATTTCATATTCAGATTGAATATTCTATTTGCTTTTTAATCTTTTCAATGTACTTAATCATTAGAAAAGTGTATCTTTTTAAAAGGGAAAACAATTTTGTACATCCTGAATGAGAGCAGGTAGTTCTAGCTGTTAAGTATTTTCAGCATGTTTGTGTTCACAGATTTTGACCCTTAGCTGGCATGGCTTAGGAATTCACTTAGGAATTGATGTAAAGATTGTTTCTATGATGTACAGGTTTTCTTTGTGCTGCTTGCTATACAGATTTTCTTTGAGTTGCCATATTATAAGAACAATTACTAGACATAATGAATTTTAGAAATACAGGGAAATTATAACTAAAATTCAATAAAAGTTCTAACTTTATCCTGCTAGAACTGAACGGTCCTTGATATTAAAAGTAAGGCTGGTGTAGTAAAGTTAATTTTCATATTGCCACGGATCTGCTGATAGAGTTGCCGAGTAGTGTGACAGTGCTTCCTAAAAACACAAGATTTTGACAGAAAGAGAACTGATAAATGAGCTACAGGACTCCTGACGGAGCAGAACCAGACTTCAGTCTTTGCAGTTCTGCCTGGTGGAAGTTGCTACAGACTGGAGGAGTGCCATTCACTCACCTAACCCGGATATCTGCAGCGTAAAACTCTCCTGTAGTCAACCCGAGGTTCTCGTAGCCGGTGGAGGCAGGCGTCGGGTGCGACCCACCTGCGCCGTCCTTGCCGTGCGGTGCCTTCTGCAAGTGTCCCAAGGTGCCCGCAGGGGTTCTGCACAGCTGAGCAGTCACGGATTGAGCAGAGGAGCCGCACCAAGGCTGTGGTTGGATGGGTGTATCCAGTCTCCTTCTGTGGAAGTGTTTTTTCTCTCTTCCCCCCCGTTTCTAACTTGGTGCGGTTGTGCCCGTGTTACGCCGTGAGTGTGCACGGGGACTCTCCCCTGCCTGCGTGTGCAGGCGCAAAAGGTTTCCGCCTCCAGTTGCTCAGCACTGTTCCCCTGGTAGAGGTTATGGAGCCCTTTGGTCTGCAGAACTGCCTGACCGAATGAGGCAAAGCACCAGCGCAGCAAACCCTCGCAGCGTGTTAACCCCAGTGCAGGTCAGCAGTCGGCGGCACTACCAGTTCAGCTGCAGTGTTGGTGGGGAAGCAGAGAGGGGATGATGATGGAAGCACACAGGTAGTCTTCTGGCCACGAAGCAGTTTGTAGCTTGCACGCCTGATTGCCCCCTTGTGTGGGCAAACTTGGGAAGTTTTCATTTTTTTAAGTGCTGTACTGTCCGTATTCCCTTTCCCATGCGATGGCTACAATCCTAGAAAGTAGACTTACTCTGAATACCACTGTGTCTGCACCGTGGGGTTGTGCCACTTGGACAGCATTGGCATTTTTAAAGTGACACTTTTACACGTAAGTAAGCTTTTAGGTCGCTGACAGATAGCTCTTTGGGATCTGGTGTGCCCGTTCCAACACCGAGCAGTGGGAGCAGCTGTAGCTTACTGCCTGCCCGGCGCTGCGAGCAGAAGGCATCGCAGGAGCTTTCCCTCACCTGCTCGAGGGCGAGCGAGCTGTCGGCTCACACTCACCTTCATCAGAAGACCAAGCTAACCTGGCTGAGCCTTGAATGTGTGAGGGAGGTCTCGTCCATGAAATTAGCTGATAGGTGGCCCTGTTTTCAGCCAGCAGAGCCGTCAGCAGAGCGAGTGCCTGTTTACAGTCAGAGATGAATATACATTTTGATGAGTTGTTGATTCCAAAGAAACTGTTTCCCACACGTTCTTGATCGAGAATGTTTGTCAGAAAAACCCCCTTTGTACAGATACCTCTTTTTTCCTAGTGCATATTATTGCACAGACCAGTATCGAAAGGTGTAAATGTGTTTATGCTTGCACATGCAGGCAGTTAGGCATGTGTGGATAGTTGGGACTATTGGTGTTCTGAGGTTATTCCATATCATCCACCCTGTTCTACCGCTGAATGCCATTCTCAAGCAGGTAAACCTATATATCTTCATCTGTTTTATTTCTCAAGTTAGTATTACTTATTTCTTCCTCTCACAAACTTAGAATTAGGAAAATGTATTATCCTTCAGGTGTTCTCAGTTGTAAATTTAGAATGAAGGTATTTAATGTCATTGATGGCTAACTCCCACGGCCTTTATTTAGGGTTCAAGAAAGTTTTCCACAGATTTTAAGTTGTATGAGGAACTTCAGCATCTTTTCTTGTACATCTTAGCACTTTCTGCTTGTTATGCCATATTTTTTGTGAAGAGGTATAGAATATCTCACCATGATGGGAACTGTGTAAGTAGGGATAGTAATATAATCAGTAGTTTGGAAAGAGTTTGTAGGTACACCGTATATATGTATATTATTACATGTTTATAAAACCATATTATTATTTGATACCACAGTGTAACACGAAAACACTAGGGTGAACAGACCTTGGTAGTGGGATTTTGTAATGGTTTATTTCTGGCAAAATTGCAGGAGAGAGATGTTTTAATTACCATGGCTACTTTTTATTTTATTTTTTCCTAGGATTTGTTTATATTCCTTTTCTTTCAAGCACTTCTAAGACTAGTCATTGCTGTGCTTGTCAGTTGTTCAGACTCAAAAATCGACTAAGGACATCTGTTCTTTGGAAATGGGATCTGAAGTGCAAAAGGGGATCCTGTCGTCTTAGAGTACTGCCTCCTCAGTTTGATGCAATACAATTTAGGGATGTAATTTCTTGTTGTTATGATTGATTGCTTTATATTTGTATTATGTTTTGTTTATAAAACTCATTTTGTTGTACTTAACCAGCACTTTGAGGATTGTTGTATTTGTTCTAGTGTAAGTTTCAATGACAGCCTAAAAATTTCCCACCTTCCTCTCACTCAGTGTGAACTAATTTACTAGTTAACTAGTAGAAATGCCTATGCCTGCATGTGCTTTGCTTTTCAGATTTTTTTTGTTGCTTGCTTTTTTCTTTTTTTTATGTTGCCAAGTTTTATACATCTATTTTCTCACCTACCGTATCCTAGGGGGCTTGGAGTACCAATAATACAATCAGCCCACCTTCCTGGTCCCCAGACATTTCAGAAGGTCGGGACATTTTTAAATCCAGACAGCTTCCTGGCAGTGCCATTTGGAGCATCAAAGTGGTAAATAATTTGAATTTATTTTCATGTATCCATTGCTATCTTTCTGCTGCAGAGACTACTGATGACATTCTGTATATTGCAATTGAATTAATCTTCCATTCTAGTACTGTTTAAGACATTCAAAAATCATTACAACTCTGGAGCTTTCAGGCTAAATTAGGAAAAATATGCTTTCCAGAGTGTACAAGATGATGGCATTGCCCTGGTTTTACATGGCAAAGAATAGTTTGTATTACCAGTTTTTTGTGTGTGCTTACTACTTTAATTTTTGTGGTTGGCTTTACCTAGCTGTCAAAAGAAGTTAGGTGAGAAAGGACATGGCCTTAAGGCTGGCAGTAAGGTAAGCCAGGCGCTGAAAGGAGCAGAGCTCTGAGGTGGGGCTTGGATTTGTTGCTGTGGAGAAACCTTGCGGAGTGGATTCAAAGTGACAGCGTTTTTAGCTTATGGGGGAATGAATAACAGCTTTCCTTCCTATTTAGAGAGACCAAAGCTTGCATCCAAGTGACATTTACCATTTAAAATACCCGAAGAAATTAAGTGGAATTATTTTTTTTTAAATGACAAAAAAGCTAAATGGTGAAACACTAACAAACAGTTGTAGGTTCCAAATAATTTTCATCTCACTTTAACACTCATGCTGTTTTTATTTTAATTTGACATTAGCTTAGCTTTTGCTGCTTCAAGCATTAATTTTCAGCTTACTGTTCAGCATTAACATCAATGCAAGTATGTGCTTATTCCTGTTACTAGCTCTGTGAAAATAACAATACTGATACGTAATCTGAAACATACAGCGTAAGAAACATGTCAGAAGGGTATATGTCTTAAAAAAAAAATAGTGATGCTTGTATGTCCTGTCTGTGCATATGTATTAACTCCATATATATGTAAGGACAACATTATCCCTTCACCTTTACTACATACAACTACTTCAGCCATCAATAGTGTCCTTCCTCTCTCTTCCTAAAGTAGTGTTTGCATTACATTACCTCGCTTTGTAAGAGTAAATCAATTTAATTTCTCTTCACAGTCATAGATGCATATTGCTAAAAAATTAACATTGGGATACCAGGATTCTCCCTTTAATTATGACCATAAGCTTGTATATCATCTTTAAATCAAGAGTTGGCATATTTGAAAAATACTGTTGGTAATATTGAGCCCGTAGTGCTACTTCCCATCCACAGAGCTCTTACCTCTGTCAGTAAAAACTGTTCATGTCTGTTGGCAACACAGTCCCCAAGGGGCTTTGATGTTCAGTCAACATTGTTTTATTGAGTAAATGTTTTGTCTTGGCATTAAAAGTAGTTTCCAGCAAATGTTTGGATACACGCACTGTAGCGTTCTAGATGCTCTGTGGACGGATTTGGGCTATCGTAGGAGCAGAGATTATTCACATATTTGAAATCAATAAATAATCTCATGGCTTGCTTGGTAGCAGGAGAGGTGCCCTCTTGAGTATATACCATAATAATCGTCATTTATAGAGAGCAGAAGCTCTGAGACGTATGCTCTGTAAAGGTGCGTGACATCCTGGCCAGAACTCAGTCAGGGACATTGTCAGGATGTTTGTTTTCTCTCTGGAAGTGATTAGGGAGTTCCTCTTACACTTTGTATTCAGTTCATTTTGAAATAATAAGAAAAAATAATGAAATTCAAACTGAGTCACAGAAGCAATATCAGGTAATTATTATTAAAAAAAAAAACAAAACATATTTGCTTTTCTACAGTTAATTGTAATTGCACATACTTTGTGAATGCTCCAAGAGCACAGAAGCACTGCAGCTGTATGTCTCTGCATATAAAATAAGGAAGGGGGGAAAAGAAGCTGTCTAAAAATAAGTGGATACTTTCTAAGAGAAGTATACTATTTTGGGGAGTGTTGATCTGAGTTTAATTGATATAATTAATATAAAAAGCTCTCTCTGTATCTGCTGAATTAAGAGAGTTCAGCGGAGCCAGCTCCTGCTTCGCTTTGGGAACAGGATTGAGTCCTAATAAATTCCCGTGCTTGCTTGATTATTCATAGCGTAAAAAAAGTGTCTATGATTGCACTTAGTGAAGGGTCCACACCATATGCAGAATTCACATGACTGAGCTGGCTGTTTAAAAAGAAAACTGAATCATGTAATAGAGGTTATTTACTTTGGATACTTTGCAACTGTGGAAAAAATGTGTTTCCATATTTCCAGTTAATCTCGAACAGAAAATAAACACTTCTGTTTTTGGCTGCATTCTCACTGGTGATAAAGTTGATCATGTTAATTCATGTAAGCAGTTATAGGAGCTGGAGCTATTTCACAGTGATTCATGCAGTAACTTGATGACTACGGCCTAGTGTGCCCATATGCACTTGAAATTGTAGGGTGATTTTTTTACTTGCATTTTTCCCTAGATGCATTGCACAAGTTTGAATCCCTTCTAACAAAAGGACTTCAGGTTGCATTTAAATTGTTATCTTGTATTGAATAGGGCCGTGGATCAGGATTCCCAGGGAAGCGGAGGCCACGTGGTGCAGGTCTTTCAGGACGAGGTGGCAGAGGTAGATCAAAACTGAAAAATGGAGTTGGGACTGTAGTCATTCCAGGGGTAAGAACATTTATTTTCGAGTCATGTTGTAGTCTGTTAATGTAACATAACCTAATTCAGCTATCATTCTTTCATTAAAATGCTGTGTAAAACCAAAGAACACTAAAAAGCAGAGGTATTTGATAAAACCTGGTTATTATTAAGTATGTGTAATTATGAACTAGAGCACTGAAACAAAATGGACCCAAAGCAATTTCATGCTGCTATTGCCACTTAAAGGGACAACTGCTGGGAGTCTTGGCATAGTACTTCCACTTCCTCAAGTGGAAAACATGCCAAGTAAATGCAGCACTCATTGGAACACCAGAAAAGGAGAGAGCAAGGCATGTGCATACAACCATAACAGCAGCCTTAGCAGATCAGACCAGACACAGTTCTACCCAGGGGATCAAACCTGATTGCTATGGGGAGAGCACAGAAACAGAAGAGCCGTAGAGAATGAGATACTTCAATGGTTTGTTGGCCTGGAGACTTGATGAACAGGAGGTGGTATCTTTGTCTTGGACAGCCTCTGTTGGAGTTTTCTTTCATAAATTTGTCTATGCACTTCTAAAAACTTTCGGTAATCATGTTAACTAACCTCTTTTAGTTCTACAGCTCATGAGCCCGTTGGATACAGGAATACCTCTTTTGCTTTAATTTGCTGCCTGCTCCTGAATGCCCTTAGAGAAGAGGCAGTTGAGAGTTGTTACTTTATTAACCTCCTGCCACTCAGTTTTTATACATTTCTGTCATTCCTCCTTCTTTTCCTTCCATTCTTTCTTTGCTAGTCTGGAGAATCCCAGTATTTTTTTATTGTATGTGTTCTATTCCATACTTTGGATCTTCCTTGTCAGTTATTTTGTTGTATTCCTTCTTTTACTTTATCTGTGTTGACTTTGATCTGACATTTTATAGCCCAGAATTCAGCTTTATGAGGTTCTTCTGTAGTTTTTCACAATTGTCTTTCATTTTTTATTACCCTGAATATCTTAATATTGTTGGCAAGCTTTGTCCCCTTGCTCCTTGATCTGTCTTCCAGACTGTATTTGTTGAACACCATGGCCTGTTACCAGCCATCCCTATCAGGATTCCACTAGTGTTGTTCTACCACGAATTTTTTTTTAAAAAAAGATCATTTATTCTATTTTTTATTTCATGTCTTGTATCAATATAAAGACAATTACTCTAACTTGTTTCCTTTAAAAAAAAAAGTTCACCTTTTTTTGTTTTAAGCATCTCTGGTGAACGACTTTGTCAAAACAATTTGGTAGTAAAGAAAATTACATGAGATTTCCCTGTCTCCAGGCTTGCTAACTACTTGAGAGAAACCCGATAGATCACGATTTACCATACCTAAAGTTTCCATGACTCTTTAACAAAATGAAATATATATATCAATGTGGCTGCAAGTTCTCTGTTACGATCAGATGTTAGATATCCTGTTGGATGGTACATGGCTTCCTTCCCCCCCAAGAATTTTGAGAGAACAAGTTACATTTGCTGTCTCCCATTCCTACAGCACTGAGTGATTTTCAGCAAGTGGTTGCTCACTGCAGTTGATAGTTAAGTTATTTCATACTTGAAGTCCTTTTAAAATTCTTAAGTGGTGTGCGATCCTGTTCTGCTCATTGGAAGAGGAGGGATTTTGGTATGAAAATTTGGGGGAAATGTGGACTGCAAAAAAAATTGTAGTTTTTTTTCTGCTATGGACTTGTCATCTTTGAACATTCTTAAAGTTTGATTGTCAAGCAGCCCTGTAGATTTTGATGGGCTCCCTGTTCCTCATGTTGAGAGAAGGGCTTACTCATTTTATGTCTTTTATTAAGTAATTCCTCTGACTCTCTTTAGAAGTGCTTTTTGTGTGTTCTTACATACAGTCTTCTTGAGCTTATACAACATTGTGCAACTTTTTGCTGCCTATATAATAATTTCTTGGAGTGCACTGGTATTTGTAATCTGGGAAAGGAACAAATGTGTCTGTCATTGCTTCCTCTTAAAGCTTGGAGTGGTCAAGCTTCATGAGCAAATACATAATTTTAAACACATGGGATGAATTCCACTCAGGATAGCCATAGGTACCTTATTGAAATGGAGTCATTCCCATAATTATTTTTATATTTGTACTTCAAGAGAAGCCAGGTTCTATAGAATAAAATCTTAAAATTTATAACTGAACAGAGAATGTTCAGTTATAGAACAGAATGTTCAGTGAGGTAAAGTGCTATAAATACAAAATGGCCATCATTGTCCACAATTTCCTGTGGAATTTTGATCCAATGACTTGTAAAGCAAACAGCAGCTTTTCTGCTTCAGAGTTCTAGAGCAGCGATGTAGCTGTCTTGTAATACCGTAGATGAAGGTAGCAATACAGAGGTCAGCTTTTTCCCAGATAAGGGGTTAAAATAGGATTATTTTCAGCCCCTTTGCACAAACTCATTTTTACTCAAGGGATCATGACCAGTGGACAACTAAATGAACTTGAAAGTTTCTTTGTACATCTTGGGAATGGAGGAGAAGGCGGATATAGGTTGTTAAGCTAGCAACAAAATCATCTGGTGTTAAGCTAGCATCAAAATTGCAGTGATTCAGTCCTTCAAATTCTGCTCTTCTGTCTGTGGAAGCAGCTCTGAGAACTTTGTGGAACCTGTGGAAATATATGCGAAGGAAAAGTTCTCCCTAAACATCTCAAGAAGTGTTTCGGGTGTTTTTTGGTTAATTAGTTACAGCTGCAGTGTTCTCAACAATACAGTAATTAAGCCACGATAACAGTATACTCATAGTCCCTTTTTAGCTGTTTCTCAGTAAATGCTGATTTTCAGCAGCAGCGTATCAGGAGGATTCCTGTAGCTGTTGTAACAGTATTTACATTTGTCTCTAGTGATGTTTGAATTTGTAAAACATTTAAAGTATTACTTAAACAAAACTAGCTAAGTAAGACTTAAACTGTATTTAAAATAATCCACGTTTATAAAACCAGAACAGCTGGTAAAACAAAGTTACATTTCTCTAGCATGCATTTTTGTATTTTCTTTGTAGAAATGTGTGCTCTTATCTTCCAAGCTTTCATGGCCATTGATGGTTCGGAGAGTAAATAGCCAGGCCTGTTAATGGAAATTCACGGGTGGCAAATTCTGCAAAGCAAGATTTGCATGAAAGTCAGAACACAATTAAAGCATTCACTGATGTTTTCATGTGACTCTCTCAAAATCACTAGGTCTTCCTTTCTTCTTTTTCTTCCTGAGGAGCTATACGTGCATATATACACTGAATTCATAAAGGGCAGGTGAGAGTAATGATGCTCTTAATCAAACGATTGACAGTCTACAGTAAAGACATAGATTGAGAACAAAACAGCAGTTTCAAGTTCTCAGTTTTTATGTTTATTTTTTATGTTTTTATGTTTAGTTGCAAGTTTTTATGGGCAAAGATATATAAGCCTCATAAAGAAGGTCCTTATGGAGAGTGTCCTAACTCTTGTAACTTCTGAACTCTTGGTCATTTCTCTAACATAGCTGGAACCTTAGCTAAACCACATTTTAGGTAATACACGACAAGTTACATTTCTGTGAATGTTCTTTGAGTTAATGCTCAAAAGTATGTCACTGCAATTAACTTTTCTATAAGAAGAACTTACTTTAGTGTTTAAACACAGAAAAAAAGGCAGACTTGGTCACAGTATGACAAATTCTACAGTCTACTTAGTGATTTTTTTCTTAGACTGCCTCTTTCCTTCAATTTCCATTTTAAACTACGTGGGGTAATGGGTAAAGGTGAACAAAGGAGAGGAAGAGAATGTCTGTAAAACTGAGAGTAATGATACTTGTACTCTTGTGAAAAATAATGTGAATTAGTGCAATAATTTCTCATGAAGATAGCTTTTTGTGAAAGTTTGTACTGTATGAATAAACAAATGCACGTTCTTCTGGTATCCTCAAAGCTTGTATTGTCCTGTAGTATTAAAAAACTTAACATGTTTAGATTTTGTCTTGTCTCATGTCTTAGAAAATGTGATGTGCTTGCTAATTATGTTGCTTTTTTTTGGTAGGTCACAACTATGGATATCTCATCTAACAAAGATGAGGAAGAAAACTCGATGCATAATACAGTTGTCCTCTTCTCTAACAGTGACAAGTTCACTCTCCATCAGGTTAGGCTAATAGTTACTCTGGTTTTTGTTTTGTTCGTTTCTCTGCTTTTAATTAAAAAAAGTAGATGAATGTCATTGTTAGGAGTTGCGTCATACAGCAAGCTAGCTGGATTTTACAATTACATGTTTTCAGAATTTACTGTCTGGCCTTTGTTGAAAATCTGCACTTTTCTATAATTTCAGGATATGTGCGTAGTTTGTGGGAGTTTTGGCCAAGGTGCTGAGGGCAGGTTGCTTGCCTGTTCTCAATGCGGTCAGTGTTACCATCCATACTGTGTCAGTATTAAGGTGAGTGCTTTGTTATGTAAGAGATTACTTGATTATACTGTCTTCATATTGTACTTCAATAGCACTATGATGCCTTTGGTTTTGTGGTAATTAGGGGAGTCATTAACGTGTTAGATATTCTTCAGCTAATGTGACCATTATTTGTATGCAACTTGTGAAAGACTTTAATTAAATGTCATTTTATAGTATGCATTGCCTCAAGAGAAATTAACCTTTTTGCAATTTCACAACCATAAATAGCACTGATTATCCAGCAGGTGGTTAAAATAACAGTGTGAGATACAAGCTTAAAACCTAAATACAAGCAAAATTAAAAACAAAGAAAAAAATTATAATGCATCTTCACTTACTAGGGGCATAAGGTTTAGTTGATTCAATTTGTCTGTTGGCTGTCAGAATTGACAGCAGTTGGAGTGGTTAATTAATACATTTTACTTTCATTAGCCTAGGAGAGAATGTGTGAAAATTAAATTTGAATGGTATGAGTTGACTTAGCAAGCTCATAATAAGCTATTTACTGCAATATATAAACTAAACACTTTATTATATAAGTACATCTATGTAAAGCTGGGATTTCTTTAAACATGTCAGAGTACTTCATTTCAAATGTACTTTACAAAACATATATGCATTTTTCATGCAACTATAATTTGGTTTTGGATTTATATACCACTCATTATTTAATAAACAATAAATTATTTGCTCTAGATGACTGAAACCCCAGCACTGGCTATCACAGATAATTTAGGAAAAATACAGGATTCATAGTGATCTGAATCCTGGCTTTCGTACCTGAAAAAAGCAGCAGTATGTTTTCCTTCCCTGTGGGACCAGCTTCTCCTATAAGGAATAAACTGTCCTGCATGTAGACCCAGTGCAGTATATATTCCCTGATGTGCTAGTTTGCCTGAAATTATATTCCAGAACAGTGTCAGCTATCAGCAACAACACACAGTTCGTTTCTATTTGATCCATTCCCATTTAGTGAAGCAGCTTTGCAAAGTTTAATTGATAAAGGGCTACTTGTGTCATTAGTGTGCACGGAAGAGCATCCTGTGCTGCACTAGCCAGGCCTTAATTTATACACTGATCACACTTCACAGAGCAGCATTCAAATAATTTTCACCTTGCCATTTGCAGATTACTAAAGTGGTGCTTAGTAAAGGCTGGAGGTGCCTGGAGTGCACAGTGTGTGAAGCCTGTGGGAAAGCT
Source organism: Anseranas semipalmata (assembly GCA_013399115.1). NCBI lineage: Eukaryota > Metazoa > Chordata > Aves > Anseriformes > Anseranatidae > Anseranas > Anseranas semipalmata. The sequence continues at coordinate 1,052,586 of VXAA01003459.1, forward strand.
ACAGATCCAGGAAGACTGCTTCTCTGTGATGACTGCGACATCAGTTACCACACTTACTGCTTAGATCCGCCCCTGCAGACTGTTCCAAAAGGAGGCTGGAAGTGCAAATGGTGTGTTTGGTTTTGGTGTCAGAAATACTGGCCTTTTTTGTTCCTTTTTGTCACTTTATATTTGCAATGTCAATTTAACTGTAATAAAGTTTTAATTGTATTGAAGTCAGGTATATTAAACAAAGCAAACAAAATACTTCTGAATTGTTTCATTCAATTATCAATTTAATATGGAAGCGGTTATCTCCTCTTCATACTGTTTCTTCATGCCAAAAAACACGTAAGTAGAGGTGGACAACATTTTTCTTTTGAAACTTTTAGACAAAAAGCCTAATCTACGCTCATTGAAACAGTTGGAAAAATTAATGGGCATTTCACCAAATTGCTCTCAAGATAAAACCTTTTGAAAACCATTCATGTTACTTGGGTGAAATACAAACAAAATAGACCTCTCACATGGCAAAGTCTCTGTATCTCAAAGTGAATGGCAATTGGAAGCAGGAATTCCTTTGACCTGTTAAGCTGTTACAAACACCTATCCACCTGTTTTTGCAGATTGAAAGCACTTCTTACTTAGGAACTGCTTTAAAAAGTATCAAAAATATTGATAATGTTCAAAATCTAAATAACAAATTTTCATTCAAGTAAAATATTTTGACCCAAAATAAGTTGTCCCCCCCCATCCCCCAAATTGGTTAGTGACCTAAAACTTAATTATTCACCCAGCTCTAAATTAGGAGGGTTTTTTAAGCCACAAAATAATTGTCTTGTGAACTGAAAGTAATAGATCATTTTGTCTGTTCTGCAGGTGTGTTTGGTGTAGACACTGTGGAGCAACTTCTCCAGGTTTAAGATGTGAATGGCAAAATAATTACACCCAGTGTGCTCCCTGCGCAAGTTTGTCTACCTGCCCAATCTGCTATCGCACTTACAGGGATGAAGAGCTTATAATTCAGTGTAGACAATGTGATCGGTAAGGATTTCTACTATTTTACAGCTTTTTCCTGGTTAAGGTTTATTTTATTTTTTTCCCATAATGTAAAAGCATAAAGATGAAGGGAATGTCTTGTGGTAAAGAACACTGGATTGAGTCTCAGAAGTCTCATATTAGTTCATTCCTGGTTGTACCACAGACTTAACTATATGACTCTGAGCAAATTAATTAATCACTTTGTGCCTCATTTTCCTGCTGTGTAAAAACAAAATAAAACTAATTTACCTCGCAAGACTCTCATTGTGAGGCTACATCTAGATTACGTTGTATCAAGTGAGTAGTTAAGATGATTGCAAATACAGGGAGAAGTTATAATAATAAGACATATTTGCTTCCGGGACATTGTTTTATAGAATTTTCCTTCCTGTGAAGGGAAATAGGTAATCTGATACTGTATATACGGTATTTTAACACACACCACCATAGAGGATTGCTGTATATGGAGAACCTGATTCATCATTTCTCCCTAAAAGAAGTTAAATTAAACAAATATTTCACATTTACTTGGACCATATACTGATACTTGGGTCTCCTAAAACACCACATATTTCCTTTAAATTGTATTTTTTCCCCCACTTAATTTCTAGATGGATGCATGCAATCTGTCAGAACTTAAACACAGAGGAGGAAGTGGAAAACATAGCTGATATGGGTTTTGACTGTACCATTTGTAGGCCATACATACCACCAACAAACGGTAAGAAGACAATTGAAACCAATGGCAGGATTGCACACTGCAATAAATAGGTTCGGGAATGGGTTATGGTTCTTTTCTGTGGTGGAGAGTTGGCTCATTGTGGAAGCAAGATTTTTTGTTTTTATTTTAAGGGCCTTCTGGAAGTGTCCTCAGCTCTTTCTCACCCCCTAGTGATTGGCTGTAAGGACATCTCTGCAGCAAAAGACAGCCGAGCAGGGGGAATTCTAGACAGATTTATTGGAGATAATTTGGGTATATTTGGGCGTTTGATATTGAAAGGGTAAAATGCATCTCACTTTGTCAAGCGGAAGGAAGAAAGACCAGTTCCCTAAACATCTGAATTGCGGAAGAGTATTAAAATCATTTCAAAGCAAAAAACGTTCTATATATCAGGACTTCGAGGCCCTCTGAAGCAACAGGAGCTGTAACAACAGTCCATATAAGCGTTTTTCCCCTCCTCTCCCATGTTTTATTAATACCACTCCCTCAGCTCTCCCAGTATTTAAGACCAGTGCATTCCCTAGCTCTAGTCTTTGAAAAAAATCTCAATACTTTCCTGCTTGGGAGTCTAGAGTTTTTTGTTAGTTGAAATGCATATTCTTTCTGATGAATTTTGTTTTTCTCTGGACACATTTTCAGTGAATATCCCGACTTCTTTGTTAGTCTGTAGTACGCAGTTCCACAACATCGGTACTTCAGGAGCTGAGGTTACTGCAGTTTTTCTCTTTGAACACAACTGCAGCATCTGGTTCTGTGGGATGGTAGTGGTTAATTTTATAGCGAGTGGCCTGTCAGCAATTAGATTGGCCTATTAGATGATTTATCGTCTTGCTGCAAGAATAGTATCCTGGGTCTGTTTTCTCTGCATATCAGCTCACAGGAGTTTCTGCTTCAGTCTGCCGCTTTAACAGACCACTGACACCTCTACACATTTTTTAGAATAATAGTATGTTAAAGTGTTCACGTTAACCCTTTCTTGGCGTATCATCAGATTTTGAGAACATGGTAGGAGGAAGGAACAAGAACTATGCAAATGTTTCAAGAAATATGAAACCCAGGAGGATTTCAGTAAGATTGGCTTTCCTGATCAAGAGTTGACTATACCATGAGGCACGTGTTTGAGAGGTCTGCCAAGAGAAGTTCAGTAGAGCATCCGATGTGCCTTTATACCTCATGTCTTCATAACAGCGTGACAGTAATTGTGACTTACTGATGTGGCCTTGGAAGTTTGTGTACTCACTTGTATAAATTGATCAACTATATACACATGGTTGTGGAACACTTCTAACTATCCCACTTCTATCAATATTAGAAGTAAGAATGAATTACACTTGTGTATTTCTACAAGTCACTTCATTTTTGAAATCTGCTTTTGCAAATTCAAAATGAAAAAGGGTTTGTAAGTGGGAGAAACAAGGAACTTGTAGATACAACATAGATTTTTGTTTCTTTGCGTAATATGCTTTGGGTACTTAAAACACAAAGGTCCAGGTAAGAAATACTGCCTTTTATGAGCTGGCAGAGCTACCTTTTAGAAGATAATAAAGCCCATAGTATGTGAGGTGGAACAAGTTGAGAAAGCAGTATCAGAGGTGTTGCACTTCCAAGCATAAACTGGCCCCTGAGTTGGTCTTTTCTGCACACCAATGTGAAGTTGCATTGCATAGGTTCATCTGTTGAGGAATAGGAACTAGTCCTGTCCTGCAAGACCTGTTAGAAAGTTGCCCACCCTTCTTTGCAGTTTTTTTTTTTCCACTTCTTTTATGAGACGAGTTTCTCCAATTATTCTTTTTGTTTTGACTCAGTATATATAATAACTCTAACACTTGTACATTCGCACAATTGCATGTCTGAATGTCATTGATGCATGTTCATAGAAATACTTGCATGTACTTTTATATGAAATGTTCCAGTGTTTCATTAATTCATCTACAACACCTTTGAAAATTCTCTATAATTTTTTTTCAAGGTGAGAGCCGTAAGCATTTGATAAACTTAGAGAAACAAATGCTAGAAGTATAAGTATACAATATTCTGTATTGTGATTTTCTTATCAGGAGGGTTCCTTCTCTTTCCATCGGATGTACCACAGAGGATATTAATGTGTTGCAAGCATTATTACAAGTTTAACTACTGTATTTGTTGAAGAAGCAAAAGCCCCTCAACCTAGTAATTTACCAATACATTGCAGATGAAGTAGGTGTAGTGTTGGTAGTAAGTAAACACCTTCTAGAATGTATGTATTGAGAAAGAGCTTCCATTTTTCTCTCTTCAGAAAACAGGAACTTTAAGAGCTCTTCCCTCTCTCATCTTAAAAACATCAGATGCATAATCTTAAAGTCATCTTCTTCGTGACACAGAAGTAAAATATAAATAGTTTTTTTTCTTCAGCATACATAAATATCCACAGCCAGCATGTGGTAAAATTTGCTCCAAAGTACTATACCATAAACCTTCATTTCTAGATTCCTTTGAAATACTCATCTCTGATCAGTGTTTCATCAGATTGCTTTTAATGTGGTCTTAAGTTATAATATAGAATCAGAGTCATCTAGGTTGGAAGAGACTTTGAAGATCATCGGGTCCAACCATCAAACTGACCTACTGAGTCCCGTCACTAAACTACGTCTCTTACTGCCACGTCCGCACATCTCTTAAATACCACCAGGGTTGGGGACTCCACCACTTCCCTGGGCAGCCTGTTCCAATGCTTGACCACCCTCTCCATGAAGAAATTCTTCCTAATACCCAATCTAAACCTCTCCTGGCACAACTTGAGACTGTTTCCTCATGTCCTGTCACTTGTCCCCTGAGAAAAGAGAAGAAAAGAGACCAGCATTCTCCTTACTGCTACTTCCTTTCAGGTAGTTGTAGAGAGTGATGAGGTCTCCACTCAGCCTCCTTTTCTCCAGACTAAACAACCCCAGTTCCCTCAGCCACTCCTCGTATGTCTTGTTTTCTAGTCCCTTTACCAGCTTTGCACACACTCGATCAACTCAATATCGTTTTTGTAGTGAGAAGTCCAAAACTGAATTCAGTTCAGGTGCGGTCTAGTCCTGCTGGCCACGCTATTTCTGATGCAGGCCAGGATGCCATTGGTTTTCTTTGCCACCTGGGCACGCTGCTGGCATCATGTTCAGCCAGCTGTTGGCCAGCACCCCCAGGTCCTTTTCTGCTGCGCAGTTTTCCAGCCACTTTTCCCTAAACCTATACCGCTGCCTGGGGTTGTTATGACCCAAGTGCAGCACCTAGCACTTACCCTTGTCAAATGCCATTTGATTGGGCTCAGCCCATTGATCTAGCCTATCCAGATTCTCTGCAGAGCCTTCTTACCCTCAAGCAGATTGACAGTCGCACCTAGCTAGGTATCACCTGTGAAGTTACTGAGGGTGTACTCAATCCCCTCATCAGACCATTGATAAAAATGTTAAACAAACCTAGCCCCAGTACTGAGCCCTGGGGAACACTACTGGTGACTGGCTGCCAACAGATTGAACTCTGTTCATTGGGACTCTTTGAGCCTGGACATCCAGCCAGTTCTTTGCCCAGAGGACAAGTACCCCTGTCCAGGGCATGAGCAGACAGTGTTTTCCAGAATACTGTGGGAAACGGTGTCAAATGCTTTACTAAAATCCAGGTAAACAACATCCACAGCCTCTCTCTCATCTACTAAGCAGGTCATCTTGTCGTAGAAGGAGATCAGATTAGTCAGGCAGGACTTGCCCTTCATAAACCCATGCTGGTTGCATCTGATCACTCGATTGTCCCATGTGTGTTATGAGATGACATTCAATGTGATCTGCTCCATAACCTTCCCTGGTACTGACAACTCTATAATTCCCTGGATCTTCCTTCCTGCCCTTCCTGTAGGTTGGAGTCACATTCGCTAGCTTCCACTCAGCTGGGACCTTTCTAGTCAGCCAAGACTGCTGGTAAATTATTGAAAGTGGCTTGGCGAGCGCTTGGGCCAGCACCTTCAGTACTGTTGGAGATACATATGTCCTCCACTACTGCTTGTTGTAGGAAAGGTTTTCTAATTTAGTTTGAATATTGTCGTGACCGAGTACTGGCATCTGCTCTAGGTAGCAGTAGCTTTTGCCTCTGTGCTGTAATTCCTGCACGTTCAGGAGAGATATGTGCATCTCCCCCACAGCCATACTCTCCCAGACAAGCAAATCTCAACCATCTACCCATCATTTCTGCCTTTCTGTCATTTGCCCTTGGACATCATCAGTTAGCTTATGTATGCCCCATATGTAAATTGCATCCCTTCCTTGATTACTCCTCCCCTACTCTTTCCATCCACAAATTCTAGCTTCCTCCTTTGGTGCTGTTTTTTTTTGTTTGTTTTTGTTTTGTTTTTTCTTCTCTGCAGGAGGCAAATGGACCAGCTCTGCCTGGTTTTCTTTAGTGGGAGCAGCTGAAGAGATGTGAGCACATAACAGCTAGTTACAGCTGACCTGGTAATAGTTTCTGGTAGCTGCTGGTGTGCGAGTATTCTTCCTGTGGCTCAGATAAGCCTGCCCACAGCGGCAGTGAGGACTTCATGTCACTAATTTGGAGGTGTTCAGTACTGCCAGTGATATGCATATTATGGCTGGGGTCCTCTGTTGTACAGTCGTCATGAAACTGAATTAAGATCATCTTCATTCTAAAACTTACTACGTGTACTTTACAAATACAGGATACAGAAGCAATGTAACATTAGAAACTAAAATTTTAACTTCTGAATTTTTAATTATTTGTCATGTTTGTTATTTCAGCTGTTACGTTCTTGTCAGTTACAGTATTTGCAAAACAATCCCTGCATCACGCTCACAGTTATGCAGGCATCTGATAGTGCTGCAGTATTGTCTTTACATCAACCATTTTGCACTGTCCCTTATGCCAGTTTTGTTTCTTCTTAAAGTTATTCTTTTTTATTACAGCCTTCTAAATTGCAGCCACCCTTCTTTTTGAAACTGTGATCATTTTCATCGTATTGTGTTCTGTGCAACTGTTTTTTTAACTGAAGCTACTAAACCCTGCACATCATTCATTTAAACATTCATCATGTTTAAACCCTTTTGAAAATAGGCATATCATTTTGGTTGAACTTCAGCTAAGTGCCTCAGAGAGAGCATTGTCCCTTTTTTGTTCTATTTTTTAATTACTATTTTTTCCCCTGAACAGTCTTTCTCTGGCTTGGAACTCTGTTCCTCTGTTACCCATTTTATTGATTTAATCTTTAACCTGCACTGTAATTAGCTCCTTTTCTGGAATTCTGTTCAATACTATCTTCAAACATTGTGCAACTTCTGTGAGTTGGTCTCTGGAGGCCTCAAGTTTGTTGCTGTCAGCTTATTTGTTTGACTATTTCAAGTCTGTTCAGTCTGCAAAGCTAAAATTGTTCACAGTCTGGTGTGGACTGGAAGAAGGCTCTTTGTTGAATGACTTTTTAGTAAGGACATCAAATCCCATTCACAGCTATCTTTCTGAATTTTTTGTTTACCTTAGATTCCAGTTCAGTAGTTGTTAGCTCTGACGTAAGGTATCTTGTAAATTATAACCAACTAAATGACCAGGTGATGTCTCATTCCCCTTTGAGTATTTCTTGAAGTCTGCCTTTTTTTCTGTTGTTTCAGTTCAGGGCTTTTGAGCATCTTCCATCCTGCAGCTTGTCCCATTTTTTTTGTTTCCCTCCAGCCCAGTGTCTCCGTCAAAATGTCATTTTCAATTTCTTTTCTTCCTCGTCTTCTCCATTTGTGTCTGTGTATCAGTTTTTCAATAATGCTGATAGGCTCCTTACATTTAGTAATTGCACAGAATATTTATTTTCTGTAGGTTATATCATATACTTCAGTTACACCTTACATAAAGCTTTCAAAGGACTATAATTTTTGAAGACAGACTTGCACTTTCCTTATTCTTTATATATGCTTAGAAAGCTTTCTCTAGATTTCAAATCTTTTATCTACTACACACTTGTTTTGTATTTAGCAAAGAACATAAGTGTTATTTGGAAGCTCTTCATCTTTTCCTAGTCTTGGCTCTGACTCCCAGATTTGTGTGCAAGATTGTAGCACATGCAGTTGGTTTGAGAAACAAAAACTTTCCACACGTGCTTTGCCTCAGTGGTGTAGGCTCGTGTAGTAGATAAAATTAATACACTGGATGTTTGTCAGGGTCTTAAACTCAGCCTGGCTAAGATTTCTAGGCAAAAAAACAATAACAAAAAAGAATAAACCTTGAATGCGTGGTAAAGCTAACCATGCCAAACTAACAGGTTTTTTGGTTTTAGTTCTCAGTGTTTGTGAGGCACAAACTAAACTTCCAATTTTCCCTGTACTTTCTCTGTCTACATAATCTCTATAAAGTCGCTACTAATATTAAAAATTAGTCTACATATCACAGGTTAGTGAAGCATGATTACAGTTATTGTAATTAACACAGAAGAACATTTCTACGTACAGCAATAGTATGCTAGCACTGGAGGACGTTTTGATCATCATTTGTTCAGTCACACTGTTGCAGCGCTTCCCTGAAGCACACAAGCCAGTTTTCAAACTGAGTTTCTACTGTTCCATTTGTCAATATTCTTATCTTGAATAAGAATTGCCCTTTCAACATCAACAAGTCATGTCTCATCTGTTCTCAGATACTGTATCAGCCTTACCTTGTTTCTCCTATATGTTACATAAGAGATCTGACAGCACAGACACAGCTGGAATCTTGTGTGTGAAGCTGTCGGAGTGTGCCTACCACTCCTGGGGGAGATAAGACAGTACCTGGTTCACCAAGTCCTCCTGTTATTTACATTTAGGTTAGCAAAACCTGGACATCATGACTAGTGTAGAGGTTTTCTTAAAATCCAGTAGATCCAGTGCTGCATTTGCCTGTGGTCCAGTAGAAGGAGATCATTTATCATCAAGTTGGTGCTTTTCCAATGCCATTCTTGGCTCTAGGGAATTGGAGAACTTCAGTTGATATCAGGCTTGTTTTGTAGTCACATCTTCTGTGACACTGAAAAGCACTTTATTTTAAAGGTGCTAGTGAATGTTGCCAACAGCATTAATTAGGGAGTTTAACAGAACCATTTGAAGGAAAATTACTTAATAGTTTCAGTTTAAATCAAGTCACCATTTTTAAAAGTTGAAACTATTTTCCTTATATTTTTCAGTGCCTTCTTTGGACTGTTGTGATTCATCAGTTGGAGCTCAGATTATTTCAAAATCAAAAGAACTAGGTAAAGAATGTAAATGCTTAATCGTTGATCATTTAGCATATTTTAAGGGTATACTTTTACATGAGGCAAAAATTCCTTTTTGTTTTTATAACACACAACATTAACTATCCTTCTGTTATCGCAGCATGCTTTTCATTTTTTTTCCTCTCTCCTTTCTTCTTTTTTGCCTGCCATAACTGCACTATAATAATAATAATCTTAAGTTATGCTTTTGATTCTGCAGACTTAGTTGCTTGCCTTAATATTAGCAGTGATAGATAACAGTGCGGCTGAGTCAAACATACATACAAATGTTTACAGGCTCAAACTATAGGAGGACACAACTTTTCTGTATTTGTCTATTTTGTGCTAGGAATTGACAATCTCGACAAGCCTACTCACAAGTCATTTGTTATAATGATAGTCCCTAACAGCTTCCATCATGTTAGGATAGCTTCTGTCATGTCAGAATTTTATTCTGCTTGATCCTGCACAAGTGTAGTTCTGAGAGAAGATTCTCCCCTCCAATCTTCAGTCTGAAAAAATATATGCAATTTTTTAAACAAACACTCTTTTAATTCAGTATAAGAGAACAATCATCTGTGAAGAGTTACATTCAGAACCAGCTGTGTTTTGGGATGTGACATGTTACATAAGAAAATATTTTTGGTTAAAGAGAACAAATCTTATGATGTTCATATGTTTTCAAAAACTGTTATCTAGTCATTATTTAATTGGCCTCAAAGAGCAGAAGCATCATTGCAACCTCTTCATTATTTGCTAATTCCCTGAAAGTTCCCAAACTTCCACTTGCAGGTGCCAGAGCAGATGACTGAGACAGCAGTGCCTTTCTACATAGTGAATTAAGAAATGGGGGAAAGAGTTTATCAGTAGACTCAGTTGTCATGTAACAGCTTGAGGAGGTAGCAGTCTTGCAGGTCTTGGGAGACTTGGGTCCTACCCACAATTTATGAATTGATCTTGAGCAGCTGACTTGATATAACTTGTTTTTTGTCTGCCTATAAAATAGGGCTAATAACTTGGCTGATTTACCAAGAGTTCTGAGAAGCTAAAGTTGAGTAATAACATGAAACTGCAGCGCTGAGGGCTTTGGCTAATAAGCAACAGGGACCCAAACTAAGACTTGCACCGTTTTTTTTTTTTTTTTTTTGAGTGTCAGGGATATAGAAATACCCTGCAAGGCACCAGTTTCCATAATCAAATAGTTCTGTCTAATGAATTCTGGATGTAAGTTGTTTTGTAGCAATGTAATGGATTGTTGCTGGATTTGACATCAGGCTCTAAATTATAAAGCTCTAACTGTAACATGTAAGACAGTATCAGATCTCTCTGTTTTATTTATACTGATTTCCTCACTCATGAATCAGTTCCATACATGTGAATTATTAACTCTTCAAAGTGTTATTCCTGAAGATCTAAGACTTGTAAATTAAAGAGTTTTATATTGCTGTTATGATTCATTTAACTTTTATAGACCCACCGAAGACATACACACAGGATGGAGTCTGCTTGACAGAATCCGGCATGTCTCAGTTACAGAGCCTAACTGTCACAGTACCTAGAAGAAAACGGACAAAACCAAAGCTTAAATTGAAGATTATAAATCAGAACAGTGTGGCTGTGCTTCAGACACCCCCAGATGCCCAGTCAGAACACTCAAGAGATGGCGAAATGGATGACAGTAGAGGTAGCAACCCACTTTTGGCATGTCTTGTATCTCAGAGTGTTGCACTAGATGTGTACATTGCATACATCCCTAGGAGCTTTTGTTATACTGACATTCGTATGTTCTGTACAGAATGCACTATGGGAATTGCTTGGGCAATTATCATGGCTCATTGTTGACCATCTCAGGGATTTTTTTTATCCTTGTTCTGTTTGTGTCATCCGCCCCGTGTGAAACACTTTGCTAAGGCTGGCAACACTGGACATATGAGTTACCTTTTGGTCTAATTGTTGGATTATTGTGCACTCACTGGGTACAAGTGTATTTTGAGGCATCAACGGTGCAAACACCATTTGAAAGTGATAACGTTGGCTCAGCAAAGCAATGTCTAGATTACTGTAAAACTTGTATTTGAAACCAAGGAGAAAGTGGAATAAAAAGCTCTTTGCTTAGAGTGTTTCTTTTTCTCAGAAAGAGAAACTGAACTGAACCGAGAGTCTGAGGGGAAAAAAAATACTGCCTTGTATTTGCACAGGTGAACTGAACTTTTTGTTTGTCCCCATCTGCAGAGCAGAATTTAAGACAGAGTTTAAATTTGGAAGTGAATTCTGAAGTGTTGCTGTAGTTCAAGTCAATCACACCATGTGCAAAGCCCTGCCAAATGGTTTCCGTTTCCAGGACAGGCTATACATTTAGTGTAGAGGGAAAGGGAAAGTTAACGGTGCTTGTGCAGCATCCGAGGCTGACGAGGGATGAAGGGGTCTCTGGGCTAACACTTGCCTACCCAACCACCTCACACCGTGTATAGTGATGAGATTTCAGTACATGTAGAAGCCCTGGGGAGAGCTCCTCCCGCTGTGTGTCTGGACATGGAGCAAAGGCTCATGTGTCCCAGGGGCCAGCAGTACTCAGTCCCATCTGCTTCCCTCACAGCTAAGCGAGCACAGCAGCCATGGCCACAGGAGACTGAAGGTGGGAGATGAGGGAGCGAGAAGCAGCATGTAGGAGCAGTCAGCTTCTTTGTACCTTAAATCCTCACTCTCGGCACTAGAAACAGCAGCCAGCATGGTGCAGTAGCACTCTCCCTCATGCCATGGTCTGGCTCTGTATCCTGTGTAAGTATATTGGTAGGATAGGTGTTAATCCGTGGCCTGAGGAAAGGCTTACTGAAACGGCAGGTGTGAAAGTCATTACATTAGTCATGCAGGTGTCTGTTACAAGTGGAACATGGGCACCCCACCTCACCACAATCTAAAGTGCTCTCTGTTTATGCAACATTGCCTTGTTGTTAATCAGATTAAATGTCATAAGAAGCTTTTTTTAGATACAGAGAGTGTACTTGAGATAACTGGGTAGTTTAACCATCAGCACAGTTTCCATGTTAACTTGTTGATATAAGTATTGTTGCTGTTGTTTGATTAGCACATTCTTAACCCTCTGCTGTTGACAAGAAGTGTATTTTTTTATAATAGGTTCCCTGTATTTGTTTATAACCTTTAAAACAGTTAAGTGGTTGATTTTCTTTTGTTTTCTTTGGAATTCACAGGGTTTGGTAGACTACTCCAGCATTACACTGACTCTTAAATTTCATCTCATGCCTTCATATAGTCCACCAAGTGGGTTTTTGAAAGCAAAAATGCTTTCAGTTTTGGTTCGAAGGCATCAAGATAGAGAATTAACCACCTCCTGTGTTCTTTTTCAGTGGTTAATCATCTTTAGTTTTACAGCTGTGTGCATGTATTCTATATAGCGTAGTCTAACTTCATTATCTGCTTGTTGGCTTTTATAGGTATCCCTTTTCAATTAGATACAGATCAAGATATGTAAATGTAATAGCTTTGGGGAATCAAAGCTTCCACAGACTTCAATTTCAGTTCTGGTCATCTTTTATTGTTTTTTTATTGTTTTGTTTTTCTGGAACATACCAAAGAAAAATATGTGTGCATGTTCCACAGATGGTCATCTTACACATCAAGAGTCAGAGCATGTTCACCTATGTGACTATAACTGCACAGCACATGCATGGTAGATTGGGTTTCTGGAAGCTCCAGACAGTACTACATGTGCTCTGTAGTGTGGATTGGTGCCTGTTCTCTGAACGTCTGAAATTTCTGTGTGGGCATCAGGCTGAATAAGGCTATGCCACTGCTTTGATTGGTGCAACATAGTGTAGTAATTCCAGGTAAACACAAATGGTGTGGATGACACCAAGCTGAGTGGTACAGTCGACACGATAGAATGAAGGGATGCCACCCAGAGGGGTCTGGACGGGCTTGAGAAGTGGGCCCACATGAACCTCACGAAGTTCAACAAGGCCAAGCGCAAAGTGCTGCACCTGGGTCGGGATAATCCCGAACATCAGTACAGACTCGGGGATGGATGGATTGAGAACAGCCCTGTGGAGAAGTACTTGTACTGGTGGATGAAAAATTGGACATGAGCTGTCATTGCGCACTTGCAGCTCAGAAAGCCAATCATATTCTGGGCTGCATCCACATAAGTGTGGCCAGCAGGTCGAGGGGGGGGATTCTTTTCTCCCGCTCTATCTGCTCTCGTGAGACCCACCTGGAGTACTGCATCCAGGTCTGGGGCGCCCAGCATAAGGACATGGACCTGTTGGAGCAGGTCCAAAGGCAGGCCACAAAGATGATCAGAGGGCAGGGACACTTCTCCTGCAAACAAAGGCTGAGTTGGGGCTGTCCAGCCTGGAGAGGAGAAGTCTCCAGGGAGACCTTATAGCGGCCTTTCAATACTTTATGGAGGCTTATAAGAAAGCTGGGGAGGGACTCTTTGTCAGGGGGTGCAGTGATAGGACATGGGATAATGGCTTTAAATGGAAAGAGGGTAGATTTAGATTAGACATTTGGAAAAAATTCTTCAGTATGAGGTGATGAGGCACTGCACAGGCTGTCCACAGAAGCTGTGGATGCCCCATCCCTGGAGGTGTTCAGGGCCAGGCTGGATGGGGCTTTGGGCAGCCTGGTCTAGTGGGAGGTGTCCCTGCCCATGGCAGGGGGGTTGGAATTAGATGATCTTTAAGGTCCCTTCCAACCCAAACCATTCTACAATTCTATGAAAAGTCAGGCCAGTGCCCAAGCCTTTGAAAGAGCGAGGGTTGTAGTTGTACCGTAGGTGAAGTGGTATGAGAGTCCAGTTCTGCCTGCAGTAGAACCAAACAGACCACAGGGCATGTTTCATAAACAGCATTTCTCCTGCTAACAAATGTGTGCAAAAGTACAAAGCAGAGAATTTGAATTCTGGTATCTTCCCAGGGACTAGAGTATCTTCAGTCTAGATGTTTCAAAAGCTTTACAATAAAATGAAGATGTAAGGTCATTATTGTATTGATACTTTGGGCCTATGAGAAGCAGAATTAACTCAGTCTCTCTCCAACACCGAAGACTTTAATGCCATCATCCTTTACATCTGTTTTCTACCCTGTGTTCCCACAGAATATGAACACAAAATTGTGGTCTTCATCTTCAAGGCTGACTAATTCCTTTGGGCTGATTTTTTTTGCCATATAAATCAAACTCCTCTGAATAAATAAATATGCTTTCAGTCAGTCACACAGCTTCAAGTCAAGAACCCTCCAAACTAAGAGTCATTATATATTACCTTCCAAGTATAGGCTGCATTTTTTCAGTATGTCTTCTCAATAAAAACAAACTCTCCCAAACAGAATTTAGGGAAAGATAAAGTATATCTTGCATGGTAGATGGTATTCATATTCCTCTACATATTGTTAGAAATTGCTCAGACACTTAGAAAATGCTGCACAGAATTCTGAAAGGATTTTTTATGGAAAAAAAAAACCAAACATCTCGAGATTCACATATAATAATGATAGCATTTATTCTCTGGTTTGTGTAGACATAACCTCACAGGAAATAAATGTATATACTGGGTCATTGTGTACAGATAGGGTGGGTTTCTCAAAAGTGCTTAAAGGGTGTGGCTTTCTATCATCTGTCTGAAAAATCTGTTATTCTCAATCAGTTTCTGAGAAATCATTCAGATGTAGACATTGTGGAAAAATGTCTTCCTTCCCTTTTCCAGCTGAACTTACCATTGCTTCTTTTTTGCAGAGGGTGATCTTATGGACTGTGATGGAAAATCAGATTCCAGCCCAGAACGGGAAGCTGTAGATGATGATACCAAAGTGGCAGAAGGAGCTGATGGGATTAAAAAAAGAAAGCGAAAACCGTACAGGCCTGGTAGGATGCATAATTTATATGATTATATCACTGGTTTGTTTTAACGCTTTTTTTCTGTATCATTAAAAAAGAGTAGAAAAAAAAATGGAGTTCTGAAGTGTTCTATTGCTGTTGATTTTAGCATTGTTTCCTGTTTTAGTTAAAATATTTTTTAGTCCTCTAAACAAACTTTTTCAACGGTTGCTGCACATCAGTACACCTGCAATAATATGTAGTCAATCATTGGTTTGTAGGACAAATCTATACCTTGTTACTGATTCTTAGCTTGACAGGAAAATGTACTCTATTTATATAATTGATGGAGGCCAGTTTGTGTGTGTGCACGCGTGTATTTATATACACCTGGCAATATCTGAAATTCAGAAAACTTTCTGCCAGGATCTTAATTTCTGAAATAGTTGACAGCAGTAATGTACTAAACATTTGCAAATGACTTCTGGCAGTGAATTTTAATGAATGCAGTTATTGGATGAATTCATTTATTTTACTTTATCAGTGCCGTCAATTCTTTACTATCCTGACTGTAGGATAACCGTGTGTCCTGGATGCAGGAACACTTGAGCTGTCTCTGGGCAGAAAAATCTAGAGATACCTAAGTGACTCTGTACGAAGTGGCTCTGATTCCTTAGGGCTAATACTGAACCCAAGATAATAAGCTCTGCTTAAGACGCAGCCTGGCTTTTTGAAGAGCCCCTGCATCACACCCCTCAGTATGCCTCGGTGTCTGTGTTACGCGTTGGTTTTGTTTTTCATTATGCAGCCTCCCACTACTTTGGATAATAAGCTGATTGTAGTCTTTGCAGCCACAAGTCCTGTTTGCACCAGTCACGCCCATCCTTCTTGCTGTAATGGGCCATATCCTCTGATTATGAAGATAGCAGGGGAGGAGAATAGAGAAGGGAAGCAGGAGTTACAACATGGTCCAGTTTCTCTTGCTTGTCTATCTGTAGCTAAACAAATCTCTACCACCGTTTTCCCTCCCCGTGTCATTTCCCAAAACGCTGAGGAAGAGCCCCATCTCGGCAGGTCATGCCCATGTGTGTTTTACCTTCCATGATGAGCCCACTATGTGGAGATGGTGGTACAAAACCACAGCACTTAACAGAGATTTCCTGTTTCTCTACAAGTAATATACCTCAGTAAGCCATTTATTTCCACTGACGGGTCCTCAAGAGGAGAGAGCTTCATTTGCTCAGAGTGATTTTGGATCATGAGTTGAGCAGCCATCTGTTAGTTTTCTGCAGCCAACAATTTCCCTGAAAAATGAAACAAACCTGAGTCTGATGCACGTCCATACCTATACACCAACTGTAAAGGACCAGGAACATTGCAGTCAATCTTTGGTGAAGGATTCTGCGGTTTCAGTCAGTAAAATGTTGCTAAATTATCTTTTTATTTTGTGATACATCCTTCTCTAGTACCGTCATTTGGAGTGCTGGGCTCTCCAGAGCAATTTGTAGTTTCTTATGACCCTTTAATGTTCTTATTAGGTTTCATTTAGTAGATTGACTAATTTTAGCAATTCATCAGCTTGCCAAGGGAGGAGAAAACCAGCATCTGAAAGTTGCCAGGCTTGGTGATTTAATCTTCTTGTGGATGTATTCAAGTCTTAAAATTCTGATCCTTTTTGATAATTACATATATACCTACTGAGGCATCAAAATTAAGAAATGAAAGCTCCTCGAGTATATTGGATTCATTCTTAGACCTCTACAGACGGAGCTGTCCCATTTACCTGCAGAATAATTTTGGCTCTCATTCTTGCTATGAAACACAGCTTTAATCAATATACTGAATTTTTCTTCCATGTTAGGTATTGGTGGATTTATGGTACGTCAAAGAAGTCGTACAGGGCAGGGGAAGACTAAAAGATCTCTCTCCAGGAAAGATTCTTCTGGATCTGTTTCTGAGCAGTTGCCTGGCAGAGATGAGGGTGAGTGCAGAAACTTACTTCTAGGTTTTTTGTTCATACTTAATGCAATAAAAATAATGCAACTTGTCAACGTATAATACTTTCCAGGGTTGTAATGCAAAGGAAAAAGGTTTTAGTGTTTGTTGTGATTGATTTATTAATTCAACTGAAAGTATTCATTGCTGCGTACATATAGTTTTGGCAGAGGCCATGATTTACAAAGAAATTGAAACAGTTGCAGGCTATTGCGGGAGATGAACTGTGGATTGTAAGGACTGCTGTTCTGTGTCAGAGCTCTGTTCAGCCTAGCTTTGACCAGTAGAAGATAGGAAAAACGTAAGAAATAAGGCAGGATTAGAACAGTCCCTCTTCTGATACACCTTCCTTCAGATGTAGTCCTGATCTATACGTGTCTTCTGGACCATCGGTTTTAATATTCACCAGTGTTCCACATTTCACAAACACATCAGATCTTTTTATGTATCTGGTTATGCCCTGTGAATCCTGTGTTAGTGAGTTCAGCAATATATTTATCATTTCATGAAGAAATAATTCCCTTTGTTCATTTTAAACTGGATGTGAGAGAGCTTCATAAGGTACCCTCATGTTTTATGTCATGAAAGATGATTTAAAGAAAAAAAACATTCAGTATTAATTTGTAGAATGCTAAGATTTTCTAGATGTGTCACGTTCCCCCGTCAGTTGTTGTCTTTTCCAGGGCTGAAGAATCCTACTCTGTTTGGTCTCTTTTCTCATAGCCAACCCATTTTAATGCTATTTTAATGCTGTAACACTCAGTGGAGTGGGCACCTAACAGGAAGTCAGGTTTTGTTTATGGGTCTTGTTCTCATGCTTGCTACGTGTGATTAGACTAATTATTTCATCCATCTGGGTTTATTCACACTATGTGGTATAGACGATATTTAGGTGTCATTGAGGTGAGATGTGGAATGTGTTTAGTTCAGAGTCCCAGTTTCCTGTATCGTCAGTAGAAGGAGGCAGCTGCTTGTAAAGGTTGGCTGACAGCATCTCAGCTAGAAGACTCTGGCCTTCAGTTTCTCCTGTAATTGTCTCCTGTCTGTTTAGCTATTTCATTTTCAACATGGTGGAGACCTGCTCTTTACTGCAGCATCTAGGCAGTGTTAAAAACTAAGAAATTTTGTCCTTGGTTGCATTTGTAGAACTACTTCATGAAGTCAACAAATGTTTCTGTTATCAGTGCAAGCCAGTATTGTATCTGTTCAGAAAAAGTGTTTGCTTTCTCTTCAATATTAATGTTACAGCTATGTTTTTCTGCTTTGTAAATATTGTTTCAGTGTGGTATACTAAATTGTTTCAGGTAGTGCTGAAAATTTTTGCTTTAATGTTTTTCATTTCATATGTAAGGATCTTCTATAGGTTTAAAAAAAAAGATTGAAAAGTTAATTACCAATTCTGGGTAACAGTACAATGCAAATTGTTAAAAGGAAGTATTCTTAAGTATTCTTCAGTTAAAAAGTTGAGCTTCTTTTATTGCTTGTTAAGAAAAAAATAACTCAGAATATCTTTGTATGTTGTAAATCATCATAGCTTGCTGAGAGCCTGCTTCTCAGCTGCCAGTGCTCGTCAGCCTTACAAAGTTGTTTGCTATTTTTGTCATGTCCCACTCCCTTTTTCTGCAAAAGCTCGCTCTTGAACACCACAGAGGTCACAGTGTTGGTGAGCTCAGTCTACTCGGTGTCCTCTGAATGTGGTACAAGAGATGACTGTAGTACAAAGCATGGTAGATTTTACTACATAATGTAGTTTCTTAAATAACTTCCCAGAGCCATTAACTTCATGTTATTAGCTTTGGCAAGGGAGAAGTGGAGGACTTAAAAAGTTTAGCTCTTACCTCCAGTGTTTTCACTGGTCTGTCGAAATATAAGTATTGTATGATTTTTTAGCGTTTGTTAGGAAAAAATGCTGTGCAGCTTTGTATATCATAGCTGAATAAATGTGTAATTTTTCTTGAGGGACTTCTTTACAGACTTCTTTTTTCTGGCCTGCTCATTATTTGTACAAGTCATTTTTCAGTCATTTTTTTAAAATGGTTTGTAATGCTAATTTGAGAAAAACTAGTTTATAAATTGAAAAGTAATTGTGTAACTCAACAGTGTTTGATTTTGGAGATACCACTTCACTAGAATTCTCTTCCAAATATCTAGTTGAATGGCACCTATAATTTCTCTCAAATGACCAAATTCTTAGGTTGGCTTAGAGATAAAAAAGTTAAAGGTCTATCTAAAGCTCATGAAGTACACCAAGATCATGATGTGACTAGTATCACTGGTGGCATTTCTGACTTCCTGAACCCAGATGACCAAGTTCACAGCTGTCTAGATAGAAGCCACCTTTAGAATATATCTAGAGTGATATTCAGAATAATAAACTCATGCACCCAGATAGGTAGCAAGATGTGTTAGGCGTGCTACCACTGTACCATCTGAGCAAGACACAGAGCATTTTATTTTTTTGTGCCTGAATGTTACTGTTTTAGGTTGGACAGAACAGTTGCCAGACACTCCAGTTGAGGAGTCTACCCCAGCTTCTGAAAGTACTGAGAAAATAAAAAAGCGTTACAGGAAAAAGAAGAATAAACTTGAAGAAACCTTTCCTGCCTACTTGCAGGTAAAACTATTGGTATACTTTTTGTGTAAATACATTTTAAAAAAATGATCTTTGTGTTTGTTGATTCATAGGTCATTTAAACCATAAATATTTCTTTTCTGATTCCCAATTTATCATTCAAATGTAGTAGATTTTCTGTAAGGAATGTTTGCAAGTTTGTAGAGAAAGCTGCATATTATGTTAAATCTCCTTCTGGTGTTATTTCTCAATGTACAGGCTTCTACTTGTTCTGAGAGAGAGAAAAAAAAAAGCCTTTATTTTCTCTGTAAAGTGACACATGACATTTTCAGCTTGTCATCTTGTGTACTTCATTCAACTCTGTCAGATGTCTTAGCTTGAACATGACATTTCCTGTAGATACGACTTTTTCTTTACAGAAGATTATAGAGCATGATTTTATAGGGGAAAGTTTTTTCTATAGATTTGTGTTTTTATATGCTCTGCATCTCCCCAGCACAACAATCCCTACTCTTTTACCCACCGTTACTAATGTGATGTCCTCAGAGGTAAGAGGTAGCACTTGCTGATCTTCAGGAATGCGGATAACAACCAGGATATTAATGCTGATTGACCAACTTACCTACCCTCAACTTTTTTATAAACCAGCGGGTTTATATCTTTCTCAGACTAAGAACATTATTTGGTTTGCTCTTCTCAGTCACCTTTTTCATGAAAACCTTATTATCTTGTAGATATTTACCAAAGTTCATGACATAAACTGTATCAGGACTGAAAGCAAAATTGACAGAGGCAGAACAATCTGTCTAAAAATAATTTCTGCTTCATACCTAGGGAAGTGAGTTGGAAAGAAAATACTTAAGCAACATTTCCTTTGTATTAATAAGAACAAATATTTTCTCTTAATGCACATTTTATTCATGTAGAACACAATAATTAATAGCTTCTTTGTTCGTTCATATAGGAATAACTGATACTAAAAATCAGTGTATAGCTTTACTGTTAGACTTTGTATCCTAAATTGAGATTTTTTTTTAACGACTACATGAAAACAGGAAAAGTTACTATATAATGAATAAAAATTGATTTGAAAATTTCACAGGCTCTTGTCACATTACTCAAGTACTCAGGTTTTATTTTAAAAGATACTAATGTAAGTTAAACAGCTATTTTGTTCCTGCAGTTCTCCATTAGGATGATTTTGTACTAACTGAAATGCAACATTTAATCATGCTAGAATTTGGACCACAGTGAGCTTGAATATTTCTCATGACCTTCTTCATGGCTTTGATCAGGTTACTCAATAGCATTCCCCTTCTTCAGCTGTCATTTTTGTGCAAGGAGAAATACTTCAAATACTGAAAAACTTCTTGAGATATGTATATGTTTTTGTAATAACACTGCATTGGTACACTGTCTATGCTGCACATACAAAGAAGTTTTTCTGTATAATTTAAGATGTGAATTTAAGGGAGTTATATAGCTATCTCAGGTACGTTATATCTGTTGTATCCACACCTCATAGCCTGGAAAAGATAATGCCATACCGGAAGAGGTATGGGACTGAGATTGTAATTTTACATTTCTAGTCATCATTGGTGTTTTCATTTTAACTTTGCTGTTTGTGTAACTTTTTCAGTGGATACAGTGTTTTTCCTATATTGAATCATTTTGTCCTCTTTGCAGGAAGCTTTCTTTGGGAAAGATTTACTAGATACCAGTAGACAAAGCAAGATGAGCCTCGATAATTTACCTGAAGAATCACTTCCACTCTCATGTAAAACAAATCTGACCACCAGTTTCCTGGATCCTTCATCAGACCCTCTTCTTAGCTCAACCTCCACTCCAGCTCAGGCAAAACTGGGACCTCAAGGTATACAAAGCTAAAGTTAGTGATAATCCAGTAGTTTGTTTTTGTTGTTGCAAATTCCACACTTTTCTTTCAAACTGTAACTGATGTATTTTTTCAACATTCTGTATGTTAACTGTTCTTGTGAGGTTAAGTTACGTTTATGATCAGTGACATCCAGCTCCAGGGCTTCACCTGTTGCAGAAAGAGCAGTGGATGGCACAGCAATTGGAACTTAATTCAAATCTAAAACTCCTTGACTGTAACATCCATGTTTGTAAAATTCATGAAAAAGAATTCCATCTAAGAATATGCATGCAGATCCATTATAGGAGAATACAAAAATACTGTAATTAAAAGGTGTTGTTAGTACTGTGCTGAATGTTAGTTGGATGATACTCATCCAACTTTTATCTTGTTTAATGTTTTAGATTATTTTAGTTTGCCAATCTCCTCTCCTCCTTTTGGTTCACCATGTCCTTTCTGAACATGAGTGCCCTTTCAAGATACAGTTTGTAGTCCCTAGGCAATCTTTTGGTTTTGCTTTCTATTGCAAAACTTTGCTGGAGATATTATTGAGAGTTTTGCAAATAGCCAGAGGGTTATAAGCCCTGCTGAAAGGGCAGCTTCACACAAGGAGCAATTGAAAGCAAAAACATTATTGTCTCCTCCATTTACTTTTTTTTCTTGGTGTCTGGTAGTATATGCTGTTAGAGTCGTCTTACCATTCTGTACGTTTTTTAAACTGTTACTATTTCTTGTTTATATTGGTTAATTTGTGACTTGTGTTTCAGCTCATCTTCACATCTTTTTTCTACCTAAACACGTTGACACACACTGATACAGTTTCCAATGCCCAGAGAGTCTTTTGCAGAAAGATCACTTATTTGTGTTTGTTACTCAGTGGAAATCTGCTAAATGAAAAGCAAAAGGCTACATTATAATTAAACATTGATTGTTAGACAGTTGAAATTGTGACTAATAGAGAATACAAAGGTTACCTTCCCCTTAACAGGAAACCACTGCAAATGGCGTGTTTCAAGGTCTGTATTTCCTTGGTTCCAACATTACAAGAAAATATATTCACATAGACATTTTTTGATCCCAGCATTCTTTGAAGAAGCACAGATTCAGAAGTCTTTGCTGGCATGTCAAATGATTAAAGTCATTAATGTTCATATATTTTGGTAGTATAAGGAAGGTTTTTAGAACTGTACAAACGATGTTAATTTAATGTTCTATTTTTCCAAAGTGGAAAGGAATTATTTTAAAAAAATGTTCTTTATGGATAAGCAAAGTTGTAAAACTTCAGCATTTACTCTTCTTTTTAGGCAGAAATAAATTATAAGGAGGTGGTTATTAGAAAATAAATAAATTACTAGCAACAGCTTTAGTGGATAACTTACTGTGTTTCCCATTTTATATGAGAGACTCAAAGGACAGTGTTTTCTGGCCATAGGAATGTTCTCAACAATTGTCTCTCTACTGTTAAGATTTCAGGCCAAAATTGTGTCCAGACAGAGCTGTTTGTTGTAGTTGGAGAGCCAGCGGGTGAAGTCATCTGCCAACATTGATCAGTTCCAGTGCAATTTTTCTTAACTCTTGTGCTGTGACTGTGTGGGAGACAGTTATTTTCACAATACCATCCACATCTCTGAGAGAGCCAGATTCAATTTGAGTGATGGAGACCCTGGTAAATTTGCTAATTATTGAGCTAGCAGCAGTCAAATCTTCCCTTCTGGCTAGTATTGCAAAGGAGCTGGTGGTGAGAACAGCATCTGAGAGCACCTGTGCTATTTTCATTGGTTTGATACAGACCTGCTTTGTTCACTGCACCAGAAGGTGGTAGGAGCATGTTGTTACTGCCTGTGTTATTTTCCTGCAGTGCCATTTGTAACAGGGATTGCGAACTCCTGTGGGAATCCATGCTTAACCACAGAGGTCTTTTCCGCAAGGAAGATGTTCTTCTCATGGAAACTCCATTGATTAAGCCCAGCAATAAGGGTTGAATATACTTGTTCCTCTTCCAAAGAGCTCTCACACTTCTTAAGAGGAAGTTACTGGGTCTGTTTTGCTTTTCAACATGTACACAGGACTGCTAGGGAGTTTAACAGTGATGTGTTCAGTCTGCTAATGAATTGACAATGCATTGCAGTGACATTCTGTGACTGTTTGTTCTT
Source organism: Anseranas semipalmata (assembly GCA_013399115.1). NCBI lineage: Eukaryota > Metazoa > Chordata > Aves > Anseriformes > Anseranatidae > Anseranas > Anseranas semipalmata. The sequence continues at coordinate 1,075,983 of VXAA01003459.1, forward strand.
AGAGCTTGGTTAAGAGTAGCCGAAGCTTTTGCCAGACAAGATTGCAGTAGTGATGGTGATTGGCAGTGACAGCCAGAAGAGAATTTTGGAGTCCTTTCTTCACTGTCAATTACTAGTAACTGTGATTAAAGTGAGCTTTAGGCTGCCAGTTCTGATTTCTATCTGGCAAAGAGGTTGCAATTTGTGTTTTCAGTTATAAGACTCGCCTCTCCCATGGTTGTGTAACATTAGTGGCTGCAGTGTATGGGGTCAAACCTTGAAATCATTTAAAAGAGAGTTGCTAGAGCAAAGTGCAAAGGCTTGCTTACTGGGAACACAGAGCACCAGATCTCCAGGCTCCCTGGCCGCATGTTGGTAAAGATGAAGGTGTTGAATTGTGATCTGTACATCCTGGGTGATCAGGGGTTGTGATCTGATACATCCTGAGTGATCTGGGGACTCTCTGTGCCACTCCTGAGATTCTTGACCTGGGTGTGTCTCGTGAAAAAAAAAAACAAACCAATCAAAAAAAGGCTGCTTGGCAAGGTGTATTCTGTGAAGGTTCTGGAAATGTGAACTTTCTTTGCGTTTAAAACAGATCATATTCAGTATATTTTTTCCTAGGCATGCTGAAAAAGACATCTATTTAAGTAGGGTCTCCAGAGAATGCTAAGGAAATTCTTCCTAAACAAAAAGAGGGGAGTCATCTGCGTCTCTGTGCAGCTGATTCCAGTGCTGCTGGGACATTTTAAAACTAGATATGTTAGTGTGTGATTAAACACATGAGGGTGTCTGCAGCCTTAGGAGAGGCATTTTTACTCTTTTAGAACTTAATAAATAAATAAAAGTAAATGCATCAGGGGAATCGAGATCATGAGACAGCAGTAGAACTCTGCTCTGTTAGAGATTTAGCATTATGAGCAAGTTATTTTCCTTTTTGCTTTGTCTTAGTTTTCATCTCTATTTTGAAGAGTCAAATTAATGAGCAGTATTAAGCGATTTGTTTGGCACCAGATGTCAACTGGCTATTGATTCTGATCTCAAGCAGCTGAATGAAGGGGTTTAGTTATTTCCAAGATAATATTTAGCACCCATTGAATTAAAACTGGAAAAAAAAAAAGCTTTAGTTTCGATGTCTTATGAGGCTTATGGATCATAGAGTCTAGCCCCCTCCTATCGCTGACACTCTGTCTTTTTACAAACTTAACCAGCTCCATCTTGATAGCAGTTGGCTTTTTTCCAACCTACAAGTCTCATTGGAAGGCCATTATGAATCTGATTGCTTTAACAGTTAGAAGCCTTGTAATTTAAAGCCTGAATTTATTCACAACTAGTTTGTAACTATGGGTGGTAAACGCTTCAGTTACATCTTTACACCTGAGTCCTTTCTCGCTACTTAACTCAATATATTTGTGTTCAAATTAGAAGTTGAATTATTAGGGACTGTTCCCAAGTGTATTACTACAGGCTGTGTAGGAAAACACCATAGCATAAAATACTACTGAAGAACTGAAGGCTGCTGATATGGTCTTGGTGCTTCCTTCATCAGGGTTTTTTCTCCCTGATGTTTATCTACCTTCAGGCAGGAACTCAGAAAAGTTAAAAGACAGCTAAAGCCTATCCCTCGCTTGCTGGCCACACGAAGACCTTAACACCACCGCATGGTGCCTGGTGCGAGTTACTGACTTGCATAATTCATAATTAATAATAATTCAACCAGATTGCCAGGAGGAAAATGTGTATCAAAAAAACCAAAAACAAACAACTAGCTTATGATTAAAATCTTTAATTTCATAGTCCTTTTTACCAGGTGTACAACTAAGATAACTATACCCATGAAGTGATGTGGTTTTGAGACACTTCTGAATACTCCTCCTAATAGTAGGAGACATATTACTTCCGTACATGTATATGGAGTAGTGTACGCTGATGCATTGATCCACCTAGCTGAGTGGCAAACATAAAATATTGTTTAATTAGGATGGTATCATTTTTGTCTGCATTACAGAAGATAAAAATGAAGAATAAAAGTCGTGGAGTGAAGAAGAATCATTTTTATTACAACTTTTACTAATGGTAGGAGGGAAAAGAGTTGTCTCTGAAGAACAAAAGGAACTTCTAAGTCATCGTGAAGTTTAGCGGATTGGAAAAGAGCCTCATGATATAAGTAAATCCTTTGCACAAGGCCTCTGAATTAAGCTAGAATTACAGAATCATGAGAGCAGAGTAGAGAGGGAGAATCATCTCCCTTGACCTGCTGGCCATGCTTCTTTTGATGCAGCCCAGCATACGGTTGGCTTTCTGGGCTGCAGGCGCACATTGCTGGCTTATGTTGAGCTTCTCATTCACCACCACCCCCAGGTCCTTCTCCTTAGGACTGCTCTCAATTCATTCTCCTCCCAGCCTGTATTTGTGCTTGGGACTGCCCCAGCCCAGCTGCAGGACCTTGCACTTGGCCTTGTTGAACTTCATGAGGTTCACACAGGCCCACCTCTCAAGCCTATCCAGGTCCCTCTGGATGGCATCCCTTCCCTCCAGTGTGACGACCACACCACACAGCTTGGTGTCATCGGCAAACTTACTGAGGGGGCACTCAATCCCACTGTCACGATAGTTTGCAGTTTTTCTGAAAAATATTTTTCTCAACTTCCTTTTATTTGTCAAATAATTTTATTCAAATGTTGCATGTCTATACTAGTCCTAAAACCTAGTTAATAAAACCAGGTGGGTCGTTTGGAGTTGCTTCTCTCTAATGAATGGGATGTCAAGAAGATAATCATATGCAGAATTTATTTTTTAATATTCAATAATTTATTGCTAGGACCAGGCTAGTACTTGCTAGATTGCAAACAAACATGACATTCCTACCTCTGGTTGTCCTCATTTCTTCAGGACTTTTTCTGATCTTAAAAATACCATCTCCAATTTCCATTTTTTTTAATATTTCCTGTTCACTTGCTGTGAGCTGTGTTCTTTACAAAACACATTTGTTGACTCTTACATTCATAGGCCTTTGTGTCTTAGATGTTGAGTTCCCATTAAACCTTGTTTTTTTCTCCTAAAACCATCCAGTCTTTCTTCCACACAACTGATTTATGTTACCACTTTTATTACACTCCAGAAATACTAAACAACTTAAACATGTGAACATGGCTACTGTACTGAGTGGGGAGGGGATGACTTGTCTCTTACTTCAGAATGACCTGCAGTGCATGGCACACCAGAAGGGCCCTTATAAGGGCCCTAAGAAGAGCCTGGTAAATCTGTGTTTGAGTGTATAACTCAAGCTATCCTACATCACTGGAGTCGTGTTTAAACATAAAAATGCCTCAATTGGTTGATTTTATTTTGCGTCTTCTACAGGTAGCACCGACGACCCCTTAGCTGATCTTTCTGAGGTCTTAAATACCGATGATGATATTCTTGGAATACTTTCTGATGATTTGGTAAAGTCTGGAGATCATTCAGGTATGCATGTTTATAAGGTCTCTCTGGTATTTGTTTTCTTTTTTTGTCTTTGTTATAGTTGTAGTTGTTGTGTTGTAGGTTATGCTGTAGGTGATTTCAGATACGATTTTCGTATCTTAAGAATAACTTGGTTTGAGGTGATTTTGTTGTCTTCTACAAAAAAAGAACCCAACCTCTTCAACGTTTTGTTTTACCTGGCTCTTTGCTTTGCTGCTTAGGAGAGAATAAAAAATAGCTGCTGTTGTCTGTCATACCTGCGTAGCTTTTTCAGCATGCAGCTTTTTCTTTACTTTTTTTTGTTTTCATGTTATAATCATCCATTTTATCTGGTTTGGGTCCTGTAGGTCTTGATTTATGCACTTTCCAGGTTGAGAACTCACCCTCCCCGTTTGGTAAGAAACTAAACAATGGATGATCCATGGTTAGAAGTAGTCATCTTTCCTAGTGGTTTTACCTGAAAGAACTGCATGTGTAGAAGCTAGTGCTCCTTTACTGTGTCACTAATTCATGCTTTTGTTTTCCACTCTTTCTGTACTATTTGAGTCTAACATGACCTATAAACTCTGCACTCCACATTTAGTAGAGTACTGTATAAAGTTTTGCTTCCAGTTTTTGAAAACCTTCCCAAGTTTTTGTGTTTCATGATACAAAACCATGCGTTTTCTTGCTGTCGCTGTTAATTTTAATATTACTTATAGTAGTAGTGTGTAGTTTTTATCATAGTGGTATCTTCAGTAAATTGCAAGCACTTTAACAATGTGAATATATTAAGGCATGAATAAAGTAGTCAGCATCAATCTTTTTTGTTTCCACTGGATGATCGTTCATCACTTTATGTAAAACACACTGACAATAAGTAGAATGGCATGTTTCATTATTTTAAATATATTTTTATTTGGTGTTTAATACAGAAATATATTTTAAATACTGAAGCGTGTAGTTTTATTTTCAAAGATATTTATTTTTTGGGATATTTATTGACTTGTAAAGGATGCTATGAAGTTTAAGTAGTAAGTTAACTTTTCTCAGTATCAACAGGTCACTTTGTCTAATATAACCTGGAATATTCAGTAGTTGTTTTTGAAATGGAAGCTGCTATAACCAGTTTGATATTGAGTACGCTTCAAGAGCACTTAGTAAATATTTAGTGTAATATATAAGAATGTTTGGGGTGAAACTTAAGGTACATGAGGATGCAACATATTGCCTACTAGTGTTACTGTTTCTTAAATGTGAACAATAATTATATTGGAACTGCATACTGAAAACTGTATGCTTGAAAACATGCTGTACATGAACTCAGTAGTCTTATTTCAACAAAATTTTCCTCTTCTTTCAGTTGCATTCTATTCAATTAACATTCCTTAATCAATACGTAAACTGGAGATAACTAGTGGGAGTGTTTGTTTACTTTTTTTCTAATGAATGTCTTATTTTGCCTTACCTTTAAAATTTTAAGAAAGTCTTGGTTTAGTTGATAGCTCAGCTTTAATTAAAAAAAAAAAAAAAATTTATGCTCTTTATTCTGTATCAATAGATTTTATTATTTACATTTAACTCAATATTTTTTTCTTCTTCAGCTGGATTGGATATTGGTCCCATCTCTGATGATCCTTCTTCTCTGCCTCAGCCAAATGTCAACCCGAGTTCAAGGCCATTGAGTGAAGAACAGTTGGATGGAATCCTCAGTCCAGAACTAGACAAAATGGTCACAGATGGTAATTTTTTATTTTTCTTGATCTAGTCTTGTAGAAAAGGTTGGTTTTTTTTTGTTAAACTCAAATTGCTACCTGTGTAGTGTAACATTAACTATTTGCACTTGGTTGCAGAATTAATTTTATTGCATTTTCTGATGATTACTCATTCTTTGTTGTTTTTAATTTGCCCAGGTGCTATTCTTGGCAAATTGTACAAAATCCCAGGTACGTGTTCTCAATCTGTGTTGTCTTCTACAAGATATAGTTTGTAAACAATGCCAGCCAACTCATGCACAGTGTTTTTGCAGAGCTAGGAGGAAAGGATGTTGAAGATCTGTTCACAGCTGTATTAAGTCCAGCAACCACACAGCCAGCTCCTTTGCCACAGCCTCCACCTCCACCACAGCTTTTATCTTTGCACAGTCAAGGTATGTCCCTTTGTTACTTTTAATAACAGCAGCCTAGTTAGGAGAGTTGTGCATCCGGTAAATGTCACCATGAAAGTAGGACATGCCTTAATTTCTGCCATTGTAATTCATGGGACGTGCTGTTGTTAATTTATAAAATATTTTTCTAAAACTGTTCTGAAGTCCTGTGTGGTTAATGTGCAGGTAAATATTGCTCACTGAAAGGGGCAGTTATTTTAGATTTTTGTGGTATATTGGAGCTTTTATTTTAGCTGACACTTTCATATTCTTGAAATTGTCTGTGATAAAGCATGTGTTCTCTTCTGATTTTGCTCTCTCGTTACTTTTAAGTACCTCCTTGAGGGTAATGAAAACGTCTGTGTGACAGTGATTTAGTGAGTCTTAATTTCTTTTAAGAATTAAGTTTAACATGTTAACTATTCCTATCCAAATAATAAAGAGGAGGCTAAGAAATTTCAGAATGTATCACTTATTTTCTTTCTTACTATTAAAATTGTTATGAACTGATACAGTATATTACTGTTTTTATATTGAAAGCAAGGGGCAGACTGTATTTGTTGTTGGTACTGGTAGAGCAGGTTTTTAGCAGTATGTATGAGCATAATTAAATGCACTCTTTTCTCATCAGACATCACCATTAGTGGATTTTCCTTGAGTTCATGTAAAGAGTACCTGTTCTGTTATACTGGTACTATGAAAAGTAGTATGCAAATTGATTTCACCCGTGAATTAATCACAAGAAGAAAAATGATTGGTTTCCTAGTTGGTTGAATTTCCATAAAAAGGAAAGACTTCGAAAATGTCTTGGAAAGGAGAGAGTTTAAAGCAAATAACGAGGTGATGTGAAGCAAAAGATAATATAGATATCAATGCCAGTTTCCCAGTTATTTGGATACTTGGAGCTTCAGCATTTGAGCTCTGTAAGATTGTTTAACTTTCTCCTTGTGGGAATTGCCACAATTACAAAGTTTCAGATTTGTAATTTGATCTAGTTATGGTGTAATGATCCACATGTTTCTGTGAGATAAATATTTCAGTAATGGGGAAGCTTGTGTCAAGTTTCAGCAATTTCAAATAAAATTAACACTCATTTCTCATAAAGACACGTGAGCCTGCAGTGCGAATCAGAGACCTGACTCTCCGTCGTGTTTGTTTGCCAGGACTTCACAGTTACCGTATGCTAGCTGTTTAGCAGCTATGATAAAGCACACTCTCTTAAGTTATAATTGAGCTACTTTCATCCAAACTAAACTTTTCTGTGTAGTTTATGTAACTTGTAAACCAGAAGACAGTCACATCAAGCGTGAGAGAGTGATACAGTCTTATCCTACAAATATGTCTATTCCTGAGTTACTTTTGTGCTTTTAGGAAAATATTCAGAACACATTTATAATTGCACTTAAGTGACAGGGATTCAAAGGTCAGTGTTAATTCTATGTAGGAACATCTGCAAAGACCATCTGCTGGAATGAATCTACCTGTGCCAGATTTGCTTGACATTTTAATCAAATAAATAAAATTTTCTGCCTTAATACTGCTAGGCTGGACATTTAATTACAATGCTGATGCTTATTTGACTAGATTTATCTAGTTCATCGGTTACAAATTAGGGAGTTAGATAACGAGGCTTGCTTTGATACACTGCTGTCTCAGAAGAGGAGATGTTTAATTCGGGTGGTTAATCATAATTCTACAAGGACTGAAAGCAGCTTTCTCCATGCTTGATGCTTGGCAGCAATATGGATTTTTCTTTTCTTTGTGTAGCACTGGAACTGGGTATAACATATTACAGACCATTAACCTTTAGGAATATACCTCAATATAAAGTGTGGTACCACAGCATGGGCTAATGCAAAAGCTTTGGAAATCCATTTAAAAAAAAAAACAACTAATTTTTCAGATAAAAAAGTCTGTGCAGGGATGTGATATAGTAGCAAAGAACCCCTTAAGCTTCTAGGGAAGCAAAGTAAATTGATTTCAAAACCTTTCCAAAAATGTAAGGTCAGTAGTATAAAATTTTAAAGCAATTAGTTTTTCATTAGGTAAGATGTCTTCCTCACTGAAAATTTCCACCTCTACCATAAAGTAGTCACCCTTCAAAAAACAATATTTTAAACTTCTCTTTCTAGGAGAGAGTGCATTTCCAAGAGTGCCACTTATGAATGGTTTGATTGGCCCTAACCCTCATCTCCCTCATACAGCTTTGACTCCTGGAGGTGGATTGGGAACTTTCTCTCCCATAACACAGCAACCATATACTGATACCAGGTAAGTTAAGATGGAAAGCCAAAAATATCCACTGCTTAGCATTTATTACTTGGATGGTGGTGGTGATACTAATGCTGTGATACTGTTAGCATTTAACTACTTAGTTCTTGACACCCATTACAAAAGGTCCGTGTTCTCGCAGCCTGCTGACTACTGAAATAGCAAACAGAATATATACTTTGCTAATTGTTTTTGTATATTGAGATAAATCTGTTTACAAAATAAAACCTTTTTCTGCCTTGCCAGGGATAAGAATGCAGCATTCAATCCAATGGTAAGTGATCCAAACAGCTCATGGGCACCATCTGCTCCACCATTGGAAGGTGAAGGTGATACGATGTCCAATGCTCAAAGAAGCACTCTTAAGTGGGAAAAGGAGGAAGCATTGGGTGAAATGGCAACAGTAGCACCTGTTCTCTATACAAATATCAACTTTCCTAACCTAAAGGAAGAATTTCCAGGTGAGTAATTTACCGAAAAAAAGACAAATATTATGTAGAAATTTGTGCATCTTTATTTGAAATGATATACAGTAGACATATTAAAGCCTTGCATATTAACTCATTTTTTGGTTGCAGACTGGGCTACAAGAGTGAAGCAGATTGCTAAACTGTGGAGGAAAGCAAGCTCACAGGAGAGGGCTCCATATGTGGTAAGAACAATTACCACCTGCATTCACATGCTTTTAGCAAAAATGTAGTATTTCATCCATGAGACTTTCATTTGTTTTTTTTTAAATAAGTTTAGGGTTCGTGAAAGTTCACTTCAAGAATGTCTTTGTTATTTAATTCCTACCTCTGAATACTTTTACCTGTTTTCTCTGCTTTTCATCCCTGAAATAAACTATATTAGTATTGTGCAATCTAAAGAGCAACTGAGATGAGAACGTTTGTGGTTCTCACTGCTTCTTTGCTACATTTGATTCATGCCTCAAGTCTTACTTGCTCTTGTCTCTTTCTGCACAGGATCTCACCAGTTTCTTCATAAGGATGATAACAAATCATTATGTGACCTTCCTCTCTTTCATCCTCCCCTCTCACTAGTGTTTTCTTTTTAGCCCCATTAGAGTTGCTGAAGTCTTTCACCAGTTGAACTAACTATTCCAGAGGCATCAGTGCTTCAGATCTCTACTTTCCTTATTTTCTTTTATTCCTCTGTTTTTGCTTTACTGTTCCCTTTACTACTTACTGTCTTCTTTCTCTCTCCGCAGTGGAAACTCTTTTGATATCTTCCATGTTGTGGGGAGCACGAGGGACTCCATTCTTCTCTCCAAAAGCATTAACCTTCTTCACACCTGAGTCAAGCAAACAGACATATTTGTAGTAGCCGTCTGGAGTACATGGTCACTGATACCTAATTCTGTAGAACTGCTGTTGAAATGGTGACCCTTGTGCTCTGTTGAAACCTCTTGTTAAAGCCTCTCCGTATCCAAACCTCAGAACCTATATTAGTTTCATTCTTCTTGAGCTGCCCAGCTATTGTTGGCAAATGTACTTTTCTGTAATACCCTGTTATGTCTCTGTTTTCTCCTGGTTCTTATCTTTTCTTTCATTCATTGCAACCGCAATTGGATGATTGTTCTCATTCACACTATGTAGATATCTGTGGATTTGGCAGGGTTACGTTTTCAGTCTCCTTCACTCCCTGCACCTGCACTTTTTCTAATATGGTCCTGTTAGTAAACAGATCTGATTCCCATGTATGTTGATGGCACACAGCTTAACAGTACCACCATCATCTCCTCCTGTCCAATTTAAAAAAAAAACAAAACAAAACAAAAAAAAACTTCTCTCAGACAACTTTTAGAGGATAAATTATTATTCCAAATTCAGTGTGGGAAGTGGACACCAAAGCCATAAAAATCTTGGTCTTTCTAAAATCCTATCCACTTGAAACAATCCTTCCCTATTGTCTGCTTTATATCACTGAGATATCATCATTATTTTGCTTTTTATTCAGGCCTGTAACTTTAGCACCTCTGGACTTTTGTGTCATCTCATCCATGTTATATTTAATCTTGGTGATTCCCTCCATATAGCATTTACAAGAAACTATTCACCTAAATGGGTGGATTTTTATCCAGGCATTTATCACTTTACAATTATTTCTATTACAGAATTTTCCTTTTTCATTACGCTTAACATATGCAGTCCTATTCTCCTGATGGATATCCAAGACATAGATGCAAAAATTATTTCCTTCATGTTTTGTGGGAAGGGCACATGCAGGTGCACAGACATGTACATATGAGTATTTGCATAGTAAGAAGCAGTTATTTCCTCATGGATGTTACACTCCGCATACTCTTACACTACAACTGTTTCTAGTGTACCTAGCATTGTGCACACAAGAAGCTGCTGTGGTGCCTGTCCCGAGGAACTTTCACTCAGGAGGGGAAGAATAGAGGCTACCTTAGAAATGAAATTCAGAAGAGTGTTATTACATTTGCACTGTAGGCTTTTTACTTTCCTTACTATGCACAATCCTGTCACTCAGAGAGGAAATGATGCTAATATTTCTGCTGCTATGGCAGTGGTGCTCTCATCTGTGTTACTGTTTCTTGTTTCTTTGTTGGAGGGGAAGGATTTAAGCCTTTTTTGCCAGGCAGTTCCCACTTGAAAACAGCAAATAAAATTGTAAAAGAGAAGATGCAAGGACTAGACTCCTAGACTGTTGGTAAAACAGACTCCTTGAAACTTCCATTAGATGTTTTAAAGTGTCAGTATGGCTGTAAAATGCCTCATTGAAGAGGAATTGCTGTTCTTCCATCCAATTTTTCCTGATCTATAAACCCATATCCTATGTTTATAGTGCTAACTTAACACTGACCGAGATCTATAGAGGCTATTTAATGGAATAGACTGTATTTTTCTTGCCATTGAAGTTCTTCACATTATTGGCCTTTATTGATCCAAACATCATCTGCTGTGCCTATGTCTTCAGGTTTCAGACCACAACAATATGACATTTGAAAAGTAACCTGGTTGGATTTGTGCTTACTTGGCACAGCACAGTACCTGAACAGGGACTCCTAATACATACAAAATCTCTGCTGCTAATAACTCCTTAGTTCTTTCTATGTATGTTAGTTTAAACACAGGATTTCTATAGAGGTGAAGTATTTTCAGTTTGGAGTTCCTAGTAAAGTGCATAATGTAGTTTTCACAAGCATGTGTTTGATAGAAACAGGTTTTACAAATAATTTGGTTGTAGATTTTGTAAGAATAACAGATGCAATGTTCACACTTAGCAAAAGAAAACGAGGCTAACTACATATGTTTTTTTTAATCTTTTCCCAGCAAAAAGCCAGAGATAATAGAGCTGCTTTGCGCATCAATAAAGTACAGATGTCAAATGACTCCATGAAAAGGCAACAGCAACAGGATAGCATTGATCCTAGCTCACGTATTGACTCTGACCTCTTTAAAGATCCATTAAAACAGAGGGAATCGGAACATGAACAGGAATGGAAATTCAGACAGGTGCGTTGCTTTTAGGGTGTTTTGTTATTTTTTTTCCTGTTTTTTATTGCATTGTTGGAATCTTCTGTTATAATAAATCAATTTTAATCTTTCTCTGTAGAAGAGGATAAATTCGGGCATTCTGGAAGAAAATAGAATCAGAAGAGAAGCTGCTAGTAAATGTTAGAAAATGTTTTGTTTTAAAACTTTGACTCTTAAATTCTACATATTGTGAAAATAGGTTATTCTGTATGGCTAGCTGGTGCAATAGTTTGTTTTTATATACCCTATATAAAGGCAGTAACCTTGTCCTTGCAGTAAGCAGCAGCTCATTGCTTCAAATTAGGCTGGTTGTCTCTCAGAACCCATTTGCCTCCATCAGTGTTGCATCTGTCAGTACTCATCTTCAAAGTATAAGGTTGGAAAGCTCTGCTGCTCTTTAGGCAACCTGGGAAATTTTCTTCCCAGGCAATCAAGGTGCATGTCAAGGTAATTGAACTTTACAAATAACTATGCTCTCTGCTCCCATTGCATCTACGATTGACAATTATTCATAATTGATATTTAATCTGTTCTAAAGTTTTAATTACTGATTTATTTTCAGTCATCAAAGATTTTGTGTACATATATATGTGTAACCTTTTTCCTTGTAATTTTAAAACAGCAAATGCGGCAAAAAAGTAAGCAGCAAGCCAAAATAGAAGCCACACAGAAGCTTGAACAAGTGAAAAATGAGCAGCAGCAACAGCAGCAGCAACAGCAACAACAGCAGTTTGGTTCACAACAGCTTCTGAACCAGTCTGGCTCAGACACGCCCAGCAGTGGGATCCAGAGCCCCTTAACACCTCAGACCGGCAATGGCAGTATGTCCCCTGCACAGCAAACATTCCATAAGGATCTATTTGCAAAGCAGCAGCTACCTGCTACGCCTACTTCAGCATCCTCAGATGATGTGTTCCTAAAACCACAAGCCCCACCCCCTACTCCAACCCGAATCCCAGTACATGATTCACTGTCTCAGTCTCAGACTCCTCAAACATCATCACAACAGATGTTTTCTCCAGGTTCCACAAACACAAGACCTCCTTCTCCAATGGATCCGTATGCTAAAATGGTGGGAACACCTAGACCAGCACCTATGAATCAAAACTTTGTTAGAAGAGGTAGCATTGCACCATTAGACACCTGTGCACCACAGTCATCCATATCTAGGCCCATTCAGGGAACTGAACCATCAGGAAGCAGGCCTTCACCAGTCAGGGATTCATGTTCTTCATCTCCAAGTAGCAGTGATCCCTACGCAAAGCCACCAGACACACCCAGGCCTGTTATGACATCAGAGCAGTTCTCCAAACCATTGGGGGTTCCAAGATCACCTATAGTTATGGAACAGTCGGGGAAGGTTCCTTTAGCAGCTGGAAGCAGTGATCCATTCACTAAGCCAGCTCCCAGAACAGATACGTTTCAGAGACAGAGGGTAACTTCTGCCGATGCATATGCACGGCCACCATTGACTCCTACTCCTACTCCTGTTGATGGTAGTCCTGGACCCTTTAAAACTCCCATGCGCCCACCTCAGTCTCCGCAAGATCCTTATACATCAATGCCAACTACGCCAAGGCGTGTTGCTGTTGATCCATATGAAAGGCCTGCTTTGACACCAAGGCCAGTGGATAACTTTTCCCATAATCAGCCTAATGATCCATACAGCCAGCCTCCCCTTACTCCCCATCCTGCAATAAAGGAGTCTTTTGCCCATCCACCCCGGATAGTGCGACAACAGAGTGATTCTTTCCCTCAATCCGGACCCATTTCAAGGCCAGCTTCTCAGGACCCTTACTCCCAGCCTCCAGGTACTCCTCGGCCAGTTGCTGATCCTTATGCTCAACCTCCAGGAACTCCTCGGCCCACCACAGTTGATCCATATATGCAGCAACCACCAACACCAAGACCTGCACAGCCAGCGGATTTATTTGCTCAGTCCCCAGCAAATCAGAGACATTCTGATCCATATGCTCAACCTCCTGGAACACCAAGGCCAGTTCTGAATGATCCTTATTCTCAGCAACCAGCAACTCCAAGGCCAGGAATACCAGAGAGTTTTAACAGACCTGCGATGACAAGACCAGGACTAATACCAAATAGAGATCCTTTCCTGCAGACATCACAGAGCAGATTGCAGGGCACTTTTGTCAGGCCGTCAGACCCATGCTCTCAAACTCCCAGACCAGCAGGACCTGCAATAACAGATTCATTTAGCCATGGTCCTGCTGCTCCAGCACGTGACCCCTATGATCAACCACCCATGACTCCAAGACCTCAGCCAGAATCTTTTGGAACTGGTCAGCTAGCCCATGATGCTGCCGAACAGTCACGGCCAGGATCTGAGAGCAACTTCAATGCATCTGCAAATTCTCCAATGAGTTCTCAAGGGCAACAATTCCCCAAAGTTTCACAAGTTCCTGGCCCAGCACCCACTACAGGGGTAACAGATACACAGAATACCATGAGCATGTCTCAAGCAGATACTGAGAAATTAAGACAGGTGAGAATAATGTTTGATACTGAAGGTATTAAAATTTCATAAGTGGAAGAATTTCCCCCATTTTTGTTAACTATTTGAAGTTTCTTGGCATTAAACATAGCTGTGTAATCTAGAATTATCTCTGTTCACTCGGTATGTTCATTTGGTTCTCCTGGATAGAGCCAGAATATATAGAATATAAAAACATCAGTAATTTTTAAGGAGTTTGGGCAAGATCCAAAAAGGAAGTAAAGGCCATCGCTGAAGCCATTGAAGATGTAGATGATTGGTCTACAATAGCTCTTTTGTATACAGTGTGAGAAAGAAACACCTTGAAAGGACAATTAATTCTATCCTATAATAGATGAGATGTAGAACTGATTGTCAGTGACTTGTTCACTGACTGAAAAAGGGAGTATAGGCGACGATCTTAGACTAGGCATCCAACTTTTCACATGGCTAACATGTTGAGGTGAATTCTGCCGTTGGTCGCAGCTCTTCTGCAGGCATATTCACTCCAGGCTTTTGTCAGTGAATGTTTGGCAAACAGCTGTTGCTGAGACATAGAATTACATTCAACTTGTAGAAAGCTGCTTGGTCTTTTGTTTGGAAGGAGCAATGGCAAGTGGATTTAGCAGAAAAATTGGTAGTATTTCTCACACAGAGCCAGAGTAAATTCTGCAGCTTTGGTGTAAACCTCTTGCTGAATTTTCTTCAGTGGACCTCCAGTCACCCTTCTCCCTCAGAATGTACATTTTCATGTGGTAAAAGGGCCTGCATTGTTGGAACAGAAAAAGGAAAAGAGCGTTGTTTCTATGTTAGTTGGTAAAATGGGTTCATGCTATACACTTTAACAAGAGGTCTGGAGATAAAATTCTGTTACCAGCATCTTGCACAATCTGATCCCTCTTCTAACTTCTGAGGTGATTATGGTAATATAATGTTTTTCTGTAGTGATTGAAGAATTTCTTTCCTCCAAAAGGCTTAACCCAGCGGAGTATAACACTTCAAAATATGTCAATTGCAATGTCAAGCACAATGAATTTTTTTTTTAAACAGCGCCAGAAATTACGTGAAATTATTCTACAGCAACAACAGCAGAAGAAGAATGCAGTTCGTCAGGAAAAAGCCTTACAGGATCCAGCAGCTCCTCCCCATGCAACTCCTCTTCAGCATTGGCAACAAGACAACTTAAACCAAATTTTTAACCGCCCTCCTCCTCCGTATCCTGGGAATATTAGGTCCTCTGTTGTCCCTCCAGGTGGGCCAAGGTTCACAGTATACCCAAAAGATCAACGTGGACCATTTCCTGGTGATGGGCAGTTCAATAGACCCCAGTTTCCAGGAGATATCAATGCCATGGGGATGAGACCTCATGGTCTTAGGTAAGCAGTTTGGTCTCTTAAAACCAGGATATTACAGCGGTAGTTCTGAATTTACAGAAATTGTTAGATTACAGGGTTTGGGGTTTTTGGGGGGTGAAAAATCATCTGTGTTGTCTACAGTAGCTGGTAATCTTACTGAAGTTGGTATGTACAGTATGTTTTCCTGTAAGTATCTGTAACACTAGAATATGTATTTTTTCATTGATTAACACTGTTTTACACTGTATTTTACTGGGAATTGATCAGAAATAAAAAAGGGAGAAACTGCAATGCTTGTGGAAATTATGGTGAGCTGAAAGATACTGTTGCCCATTGTTTTGGGGCATTTATTAAAAAAAAAATTTTGAAAGATCTGACTGTAGCTTTGCTGCCTTAGTAATGGATAAATGTAATATTTTTGTTTTCCTTTATAATGAACATGTAATCAAATGTTGACTTTTGTCTCTGCCATTTTTACAAGGAATACCAGTATTGACATATATTGTAGTCTTGGGAATTACTATTTTCAATATTTTGGATTTATTTCAGTAAATCCATACGTTATTTTTAAGCATACTGAGTTGAATTAAAATGTAGTTTATTTGCTTAGATCTTACTGTCACAGAGCTTTCTATCCATTATTATTGGAATTGAAAACAGGTTGTTTATTAAACATAATTAAAGCAATTATTTTATTGTAGTTATAAAGCTCATTTAAATATAAGCATAATCAGTCAAAATATTTATTTAAATATCTTAATGAATACATCATGTAAAGCATTTTGGTGAATAGTTACTTAGTCAAGTATGACAGGCTAGGCAGTCATGAGAAAAAAGATTATTTAGTCTTTCATACTTTATTTTAGATTTGGGTTTCCAGGAGGTGGCCATGGTCCACCATCAGGTCAAGAACGTTTCCTCAGTCCTCAACAGCCAATGCAACGCCCTGGAGTTCCACCACAGCTGAGAAGATCTCTGTCTATTGATATGCCTCGGCCAGTGAACAATCCACAAATAAATAATACATCTGGGATCTCTCAACATTTTCCTCCACAGGGAATTCAAGTTCAGCAGCACAATATATTGGGCCAGGCATTTATTGAGCTACGTCACAGAGCTCCTGATGGGAGGCCAAGGCTGCCTTTTAATCCTTCTGCAACAAACATTATGGATCCATCAGCTCAACATCAGCGACATGCAGGGTTTATACCCAGGCAGGAGTTTCCAGGCCCAAGACAGGCAGAACCACTGAGACATAATTCTCAAGGTGTACCTAATCAGTTGCAGATGCCTACAGGTTTGGAGCATATGTCACAGTCCCAGCAGGATCAAATCAATCCTGATAACCCGCCTGCACTTGTAATACGTTCTCTAAGCCATCCACCAGTTGCTGATGCTTTCCCAGGGCCATCTTTGCCTACATCTGCACCAAGTGATGAATCGGCAAATTTACAGATTTCCACCCAGCCAAGTGATGGTCTGGAAGAAAAGCTTGATCCTGATGATCCTGCTGTAAAAGATTTGGATGTGAAAGACCTTGATGGGGTTGAAGTCAAGGATTTGGATGATGAGGATCTGGAAAATTTGAATCTAGACACAGAGGATGGAAAAGGAGATGAACTAGACACTTTAGATAACTTGGAAACCAATGATCCTCACCTTGATGACCTTCTAAGATCTGGGGAATTTGATATAATTGCGTATACAGACCCAGACCTCGATGTGGGCGATAAGAAAGGAATGTTTAATGAAGAACTAGATCTTAGTGTCCCCATTGATGACAAGCTAGATATCCAGGGCAAGGCAGAAGAACCAAAACAGAAAGAACAAGGGGATAGAACTGTTGCCCATCCTGAGACCCTGTCTCCACAGAAGAAATCTGCTACAGAAAATGAAATTAAAACAGAAGTGCTTTCCCCAAACACTCATGAGGAAAAGAAGAATGAAAATGAAAAAAGTGATGGAAATGCTGAATCAACAAGTACTCAACAGGCTGCTGAAACAGAGTTAAAAGATGGAGAAAAGGCTCCTGCGCAGCCTGCTAACCCAGAATTCCCTGACAAAACTACTGCTGTTCCTAGTCAAGAAACAACTGTGCCTAGTCCTGATGCTCAGGGATCTGCTCCATTGCCTGTTCAAGGAGCAGTAAGTTCCTGCAGTATTTCTGGGTCCACACCAGTCCTCTCAAGTTTGCTAGCTAATGAAAGCTCAGATAATGCTGAAGCAAGGACACTAGGATCTCCTTCTCAATCTTTGCCAGCAACACAACTGAACCATGCATCAGGTATTACACAAACACTAATGACACCTGGTGGACAGATCTTGGAAAACACTTTAAATTCCAATTTGACCATGGTTCCACGAATAAACCATAATTTTTCTCAAGGGTCACCAAACCCAGGATTTATTCAGGGTCAGTCAGCTAATCATAACTTTGGAACAGGACAGACGTCTAATCAAACTGTGGCTGTAACAAACCGTCCTGGTCCTAGTGGCATATCTGGTCCTCAACAGATAATGCTCCCTCAACCATTAGCTCAACAACAAAATCGAGAGAGACCACTACTGTTAGAGGAACAGCCACTTCTTCTGCAAGATCTTTTGGATCAGGAAAGGCAGGAGCAGCAGCAGCAGCGGCAGATGCAAGCTATGATCCGCCAACGTTCAGAACCATTTTTCCCCAATATTGGTATGTGGGTGATCTATTTGTATGTGCGTTCTGGTCAGTTATTTAAAAATAAGTAGCTAAGTAATCTGCAGCACTGAAAGAAGCAGGTAGATATTTGGAATGTGAAGATGGCATAACAAAAAGCAACCAGAGCAGGAGGTATAATGGAAGTCTGGAAATTGAGCGTGTAGGTGGAATCTGAACACTGGCAAGGCTCGGGTTGACTTTACCCAGGATCAGGGTAACACTGTGTTACTGCTAATTTGTCCAACATCAGCTCTGTCACTTCATATGTGATATGGAGTAAATGCACCCTTTGTAAACAAAATTAAATGATCAAGTGCAATAACAGACCTTTTGACATTCAAAATACCAATTTTCTGTTTATGGTTGTTTTACTACATTTTTTGGCAATGTTCAGGGTGACTCATGGAAAGGAATCATTGAAGGTAGTCTAGCCACCCTAGATGGCTAAGATGACTTCCAGATGACTTCCAACCTCAACCGTTCTGTACTCCCTCACAAGGACTGTCTGTCAGTCCTGTTTGCCCTGCTCTGTGTGGAGCAACTAATGGGAGAGATGGCAGGAAAGAGGCATAGCTCACGACGTTTATGGTCTTTTCAGATGTGTCATGTGCCTTTCTGCCTGTAGTACTACCAGTAATTACAGAGCGACTAAACAGTTTTTCTTAGTAAGTTTGTGGTGGTGTGTCGATTTTGCCAGTTGAACTCAGAAACAACTCCTCTTCCCGATTCTTAGAACTGTAAATAGAATTTATTCATCTATTGGCTCAAATTTAGTCTAGAGCCCTTCTCAACCTGATCTGCTTTACTTTGTGTGTCATGGCTGAAAACAAGAGCAGTTGTGGCTGGATTAACTTTCCTTAGGGGATATATGAAACAGCATATTAACCATGAATTTCAAAGCAGAGAGGACAAGTAATTTGAAATAGTAATGCAGTTGTGTTGTTTTGCTGATAATTTATGTATGAACTAGATCTAAACAAGTCAATTCCAATTAATAACTTGTAACATTCAGTTTTGTAATTCAATTGTACTGTCTTTCTTTTATAGACTTTGATGCAATTACTGATCCTATAATGAAAGCAAAAATGGTAGCTCTTAAGGGGATCAATAAAGTCATGGCGCAGAGTAACATGGGGATGCCACCAATGGTTATGAACAGGTAAGCAATGCTCGGTACCATTCTTTAGGGCTGCTGAGTATAAAAGGAAACAACAGAGGTGAGGGCAACTGTGCACTGTAATTGCAAAAATGTACAAGTGGAAAAAGATCTTTTCGTCATGGAGTAGTCCTTGCTAATACAAGATTATCTCCTAAGAATAGAACCAGTCTGGCAGTAGAAACAGTAAAAGGTGTTAAAACTCATCAGGCTTGTGTTCCAATTGTAAGGTCATTGGTCAGCAAACATGTCTTCACTCTTGATGTTTTTCTTGTTTTCCCACTTACTAATTATGTAATTATGTAATTATGTTTGTATATCTTCTATGCATTGTGTTTGAAAACTGTTGATGGCCATGTAACTGTTGACCTTCATGTTGCAGCATACCATTTTTTGCTAAGTATAATTTAGATTTAGCCCAAGTAATGGAATTTTCATCATCTCTTTGAACCAGTTCTCAGGACAAAAGAAGCTATGAACTGTGCAGACTCCACAGCTTTTTATGTGGCCCTTAAAACAGTGTGTTTTCTTCTTCCTAACATATCCTTCAGTGTTATATGATAATACATGGCTTAGTAAAGGTGTTTCTAAGGCCTATTTGAACTTGGTCAGAAGATTGTCTACCCCAGCCTGTTTATTATAGCTTCCAAAATTGTATATTACTACAACCTAATCTGGGTGACCTGCAATAGCAGGATTTTCCAGCTGCTCATATACTAATTGGATAGCTTATGTTCACCGGTTTATCTTACTGTTTCTTGATGCAATAAAAATATCCTTTTTGTTTTAAATCCATGCTCTGTCACCATTACATACAAAATCTGTGTCCTTAACTGTCATCATAGGCTAAGATCTTCAGAACTGCATTTGGTTTTGCTTTGTGGAGATATATTGTCTTAGAATGGTACAGGCGATTGTTTAAAACTGTTTCTGAAACCCAAAACATCTACCCTACTGTAGTGTCTCTGTTTTGCAGCATGGTATCTAAACACATTATTCTCTTTTTTCTTTGTATTATAATACCTAAAGTACAAATGCAGGTTTTTTTTCTGTGCACCTTCACTATTTTAGCACATGTTTAGTTCACCTATCTGAAAATTGTAAAATGAAATGGTATAAACCAAGGGCAAAGTGTTGTAGGGTCAAATGAGAAATAATATTCTACAGATTTTGAAAAAGTTTGGTACAGAAGTTAGAGCAAATGTCTATGAAATATTTGGACACTTTGTTTAAGTTCAGTGTAATACAGAATGTTGTCTTCTCCACTAAAACAGCCAGCAGTTTACAAATGACAATTTTGCTTTGTGTTTGTGTATCAATAGGTTTCCTTTTATGGGTCAGCCAGTGCCAGGGGCTCAGACCAGTGAAGGCCAAAATCATATGCAGCAAGCAATTACACAGGTAGTACAACTTGATCTGGAGTTCACAACACAACTGTTTAATAATGACAACTGGCTTTGCTTTTTTTAATTGGATCATGATTTAATTTCCTTATCTGTATGTTTTTCTGAAATTTCTAGGATGGAAGTTTGACGCCTCAGATTTCTAGACCTAATCCTCCCAATTTTGGTCCTGGTTTTGTCAGTAAGTACAGAATTTGTTGTATGTTGATGTTTCATTCTACAGTTCTGTCACTTTTTTTATAAATAAAATGTCCATAAACTGATTCTCTCCAAAAAATCACCCTTTTTAAAATGAGTCATTTCATCATTACAATACCAATTCATAAAAGAGTGCATAGTAAATGATATTAACATTTTTTTCTAGAAAATTATCATCAAAGAAACACCATTAGGAAAGAGGGAAGTGGAACAAACAGATAATTAACATTATTTGTATTTGTGTGAGAACAGTAATTGTATTTAACTGACAGGCTGCTATCTCAAAAGTCAAGTCTTCTGTTGTGTTATAGTATTCTGAGCTCAGTGAGAACAAGAGTCTATATTGATAGGTTATTTTTTATTTAAAAAGCAAAAAGTTTTGTGCAGCACCATTGTCTTTTTAAAAAATACCAATAAAAGCTTTCCAATCATTAAACAAGATTGGCTGGGATCCACAGTTGCTGGAAGTAGAAATAAATAGCTCTAGTGTTTTACTTTCCTTACTTCTGCTTGCGCTAGATGAATTGTAAATCCTAGTCTCTATGACAATTGATTCATTAGCAGAAATTAAAACTGAGCATATGTTGGGAGAGGAAAGCCACATACAAAAAAGTATTACTGCAAAAACTTTACTTGATATTTATGAATAAGAAGTAAACACCTTCACCTTTTCCAGAAACTGGAGTAGCAGTGCTAAATATACAATGAGAAGCTTTAGTAATATTTTCTGTATTAATTTCTGGTGAGATTCTAAATGGCACTCAGCAGTGGCCTAGCTCTGTTTGGGGGGGGATGGTTCTGAGCACTTGAGAAAATCTGTTCTTCATTTCAGTAGTAGTTATTCTTACCTGGAACTTGTTAATATTTCAGTGCTTTCTATCTGCAGTTACTCTCCATCATTTCCACTCAGTTGTCCCTTCAGGTTATATGATTAGTTTCACAGAATATATCACTGAAAGAATTAGTGCCCCTGGAGGCTGTAGATAGCTCAGTGAATCGATTTAGTTGAGCTGTAAGATTCAATGACTGTTTCTACCACAGCGACTGTTAAAGAGGAATGTGGTAGAGACTGGAGCACAAGGAGGATGTGGTTGTACTGAAATCATACTGTTGTGTAGATATCTTTATTCTTCATATGAGATAAACAAAAATTCTTCACAAGGAAATTCCATGCCTTATTCCTGATTATCCAGTTCATTGCCATAATGTGATCATGAGATAAATGATATTGTCACCAAACCTTGTGTCTCGCTTTCTGGGCTTAGTGCCAATAAAGTGTTACTGGACATGATTGTTTTGCCTCCAGAAAAATATCCGAGAGCAATGGATTGCTCCTAGCAGATCAGCATTTCTCATTTGTAAAAAGAGTAATGTCCCAGTTACAGTCTAAATGAGAGTACAGTTATCTGTGGGGAGGAAAAGGCACTGGTACTGAAAGCACTGTGATTGAGGGCCAAGAGAGTTATTTTTACAGAGGAGACAAGTAGTAAAAAGCTTGGGTTTTTGTGGTGCAGTAATTTTCTTGCAGTAACTTTGAATTGTAGTTTGTATTTTCATTTATTCTATTAGAATTTGTAATAAATGGTTAGTCAGAAATATGTTATGTAGTCTAAATTTTCAGACATTTCTAAAAACATATCAACCTGCCCGAATACTTTTTCCATTCCTAATGATCTTTCAATATTTCTGTCAAATGAAGTGAAGCTTACACCATCTGTGATTAGAAATGAGCGATCTGTTACACTTCAGAATGTAAATTTGTACTTCTTTCCTTTGGAATCCTACTCCAGTTTGTATGATCTGTAGTGGCTGGGAGTTGAAAGAAAGTAGTGTTTTATCCACTTTCTTTTTTGCATCTACAGTGAAGTGAGTGTCTTTCTCTACTACTGGAGAATGTCTTTCTCCACTTGCTCTCGTGTTTGTTATTGGAAGTGGGCGCTGTGATATGATGATGATATGACGTTGTGGTTTTTGTTACATTCTTCATTGTGGGTTAAATAACTTGTACCTCTCCCTTACTGATTAGCTATCCCGATTTAGTAATGTTCAAATTACCTTGCCCTCTTCACCATCCCGAAGTTGAATACAATGATTGAGTAGGATTTAATTTTGAAATATGAGATAGTCTGTGGAACTGGAGACGTGTCAAGACCTATCTTTCTTTCATTTCATGAGTTTTTGATGGATGTTTATGACTTTTTTTCTTAGAAGTCATAACAAAAATAGATTTAAGTGTACAAAACTCTTCTGTAAATATCAGAAATAATTAGGCTATATTTGATCTACATCTGTGTCCTTATTCCCTATTCTATTTCCCTCTACCCAAGTCCTTCCAGAGGCCTTCCACATCCCCTCTTCTGTGAAGAGTGGGGAACCACTGGGTTCTGCAACTGTTTTCAAAGCTGCATTTGCTCCCCGGCTAGCACATGCACATACACTGACTAGATAGAGGGCTGGTGTCTCTGGAAATTAAGGGACTAAGTTAAAACTGCTTTCTCAATACAGGCAGTAATTTGGATCTCTGTCTCCTTTACTCAGATCACTCCAAGAGCTTAATGTCTCTTGAGATCTCAACTCATCTGTCAAATTTGGCTGAACTTGACCAACAGTTTCATAAGATAAGGGGGGAACCTGACTGTTAAACTTCATCTCTAAAAAGTACGATGAGATCATATCATACTTTATTTCCCTTGTCTCTTAGATGATTCACAAAGAAAGCAATACGAGGAATGGCTGCAAGAAACACAACAGCTTCTCCAAATGCAGCAGAAGTACCTCGAGGAGCAAATTGGAGCACACAGAAAATCAAAAAAAGCACTCTCAGCAAAACAGCGTACAGCCAAGAAAGCTGGCCGTGAGTTCCCAGAAGAAGATGCAGAACAGCTTAAACATGTTACAGAGCAGCAAAGTATGGTCCAGAAGCAGCTAGAACAGGTAATCATCTGGAAACAAAACTGTTCACCTTAATACTAAGCTGTTATACTGGTATGACTCTTTTCTTTAAATCTGCTAAAACATGAATTGAAATGCTTAAATACAATGGAGCTTATTTGAAAGGAGCAATTCCCTATCACGTGTTTTGTCTGTAACAGCATTTCTCTGGGTCACCAGTGACACAGGAGTTGTAGGAGAATATGCTACGGCAAAAATTATGACAGAAAGCTGGTGTAGTACTTTGGGAAGAAGAGATTTTTTTTTAGCAAAATGATTTGCAGCAGAGTTCCTAGAGCCATGAAAAGCACAAATGAAAGATTTAGACTGCAAAGGAAGAAAGTCTGAGCATGTAGGGTCTTGTTTCAGGATTGAGTGAATTTCATAACTGGGGCTTTTTCAGATGTCCTTATGTAATCAGTAACTCTTGGTTATATGCCAGTTAAATGTTACTCTTTGAAAATCTCTCTTCATTATTTTTAATGTTACTATAGTTTTATCATCTGTCTAGTTCTTAGACGCTAATCATCAGTGCGTTGTCTTTTACTGTACTGTAGATGATAAAGGTCAAAGGGATATCTGGAGATCATGTAGTTGAGTCTCCTGATCAACAGAGGCCTAACTCGTTCCATGGTTAGATCGGGTTGCTCAGGGCCATGTCAGTCAAGTTCTGATAAGTTTCCAAAAGCAGAAATTTCCTAGCCTCTCAGGGCCCCTGTTGCAATGTGTAACCACTTTCACTGTGGTTTTTTTCTTTCTTTATATTCAGCTGGAATTTCACTTGTTGCATCTTGTAACTGTAATTATAGTAAGTAAGATTAAAGTTAAGCCTGTGATTGCTTTGATAAATCTATGGTTTGGCCAACAGTATTAAATGCTATGTTCCTCAAGACGTCATTTAGAAATTATCTGGCATGATGTTTCCTTACTGAATGGGTGGGGAATCTTTTCATTGTCAGGAACAGATAGACCTGCCAAATATTTAAATGCTTTAGAATTATCTTTTATTAATATGAGGTAAAAAATTGGCAGCAGGATGCTTGGAACGAAGTCCTAACTTATATCTGACTCCCAGGTTCTTGCTCCTGTGTTGCCTCAAGACAAAGTACGCACTGGATGGACTATTTGTTGGCTTGTCTTTTCACTGTGTAGAAGAGGGATGATGCAGATAATTAAGTCTGTCAGTTCTTCCTTTTTCTTTCTTTCCTTTCCACAATGAATGACAAGTAGAATAAACACAAAAATACTCACTTTAACCCATCTCTATCATACATTCTTCAGTCTACTCTTACAGTGGAGTTACATCAAAGTAACAGTTAATAATGATATTGCTGGCAGATTCATTTAGTGCCCTGTAATTAAGGTTCTTTCATTCTTCATTTTTAAACTTAAGTTTCATATATGGCTGGAAAATGTCCTCTACTCCCATTCAGGCACTGATTTAGACCAGTCATCCAGATCCTAAACAGCACTTTCTTATATACCTGGATGGAACTTAAATAAAATTTTACTAAAGTGTATTTTCAAGGACCTACTTGAAGCAATTTACCACTCTTTCAAAGCAGATCAAGTCCTTTTTCTATAATCAAGCTTCTGTTACTTTTCGAAAAGGGCAAACTATTTATGCATATATAGAGAAAAAACCTCTCAAATCCCTGTGAATTGTTGGTTCTGTCACAGGCTCAGAGAAACTGGAGCTGACTTGGTGCAATGTGAGCTTATGTCTGACAGGGTTGTTAGCTCAGGCACAGAGCCATGCAGACACAACCATGTTGCTTCCACGGCCAGGGCAGTTTTACTGCTTTGGTGTGGCGCGGTGCCTGTGCTAATAAGCTCTGCATCATTCTCCACCGCTCTGGTAAATCACTAGGTTGGTCTGTGCAGGTGCTGGCCCTGTGAGGTCTCATCTACTTCCAAGAACAGTCACGGGGCTCATTGCCACTGCACATTCTGAGAGGGCATAGTGGTTTGGATGCCTCCTTGTTTAATCACACAGAGCCAACACAGATAGGGCTGTGTAACAACTGAAAAGGCCTGGGGCACTGGACTGTGCAATGCAGATGGATCCAGTTGGTGGCTTTATGCAGTGTCACTGTCTATCTGGCAGTATCAATGCCAAGCCAGAACTCGTAAGTCATCTTGGACCTGAGATTACTCTGTAAATAGCCTTTTGGGTGCATCTGTCCTGCATTCTGGAGTGTGTCCTGTAATATCTCTGTTGTCCTGAGCTTTCTAACTTTTCTCTTGCCCCAGATAAAGGAGAGTGCTTTCAAACATTTTTAATTATGTTATGGACTTTCCGTATCAGTGCAGAAAGCAAATGGAAGTTGCAGAAGTCATAATCTAACAAATAGAAGAGAGATTCCATCATCCATATGTTATGAACCAGTAGTCTACAAGTCCTTTCAATTTCTTAGAGAATGGTGTAGTTAGGTATCTATTGTGTTTCTGAAATACTCTCTTTTATCATGGTGACACTGTCATGTCCTTTCATTGGCTTCTCCTATTTGCCTTAAAAAATAATCATCTTTAAATTTAAAATTCTCAAGAAGCAGTTGCCTTTTTCCCCTACTGTGTGATGTTTGGGAATCTCTGTTTTCCTGCAAACTTTTTCTTTTCAGCTATATCTTTTAAAAATTTTTATTGATGTGTGAATATCATCCATCTCACTGTTTCCTTTTTCCTGTCTGTTCCCAACTATTGTTATCCTATACATGGATGATAAGACTTGGATAGCTTCGATTTTAGGTTTGTATTTTCTGTAGCACAGTGCAGTCTTGGTATGTAATTGTAACTATTAGGCACTGTTACTTTTTCCGAAATTTTGGGGTGGATAGTATTCCTAATTAAATAATGGGTATTTAACCTTCGAAAGGGAGAGACAATAAAACTGTGCAGAATTGCTGTTTTCACATAAGCTTAATTTTCTGCTGGTGAGTTGCATGTTTTGTGATACTTTCCATAGTCAGTACATGTCAGAGATGAGTAATGACTTTTTAAATTTACAGATTCGAAAGCAGCAGAAAGAACATGCAGAACTAATTGAGGAATATCGAATCAAGCAGCAGCAACAGCAGCAGCAGTGTGGAATGGCACCCCATGCTATAATGCCAGGAGTCCAGGCTCAGCCACCGATGGTTCCAGGAGGAACGTCACCAGCAATGAATCAGCAAAACTTCCCCATGGTGGCACAACAGCTCCAGCATCAGCAACATACAGTGGTGATCCCAGGGCAATCCAACCCAACCAGAATGCCCAATTTATCTGGATGGCAACCTGCAAACGCCCCTGCGAGTCATATTTCCCTTAATCCAGCAAGGATGCAGCCTCCAATGACACCGTTGCCCATTACTCCTGGTACACCAACTCCTGTGCCTGGTCCAAATGCAACTGCACAGTCAGGGCCACCACCAAGGGTGGAGTTTGATGACAATAACCCTTTTAGTGAAAGTTTTCAAGAGCGGGAAAGAAAGGAGCGTTTGCGAGAACAGCAGGAACGGCAACGCATTCAGCTTATGCAGGAGGTAGATCGACAGAGAGCTTTACAGCAGAGAATAGAACTAGAACAGCATGGTATGATAGGGTCTGAGTTAAATAACAGAGCATCCTTATCTCAGATACCTTTCTTTAATTCTGATCTACCTTGTGATTTCATACAAACTCCACGTCCTCTTCAGCAGTCTCCACAGCATCAACAGCAACAAATGGGACAAATGCTGCAACAAGGTCCTGTGAACTCACCTCCCACCACAAATTTCATGCAAAGCAATGAGCGAAGGCCAGTGGGACCTACAACTTTTGGACCTGATGCAGGAGGCGGAGCCCCTAATTTCCATAATGTAAAACAAACTCACGGGAATCTTCCTGGGGCCACCTTTACGCAGAACCAAGTCAGGCCTCCATTTGCTTCTGCTGTACCTTCCTCTACAGTACCTTCATCTACAGTGCTCAGTAGTGGTGCCCCGTGTGGTTCAGACACTAGTGTGCCCCAGGCAACAAACTTCCCTGGATCGAGCCAATCTCTAATACAGCTGTATTCTGACATAATTCCAGAAGAGAAAGGAAAAAAGAAAAGGACACGAAAAAAGAAAAAGGACGATGATGCTGAGTCAATAAAAGCCCCGTCAACTCCCCAATCAGATATAACTGCACCATCAACTCCAACCATTTCTGATTCTACCTCCACGCCCACAGTTAACACCCCCAGCGAACTTACACGTCATCAAGATGAACAAGAGTCAGTGGAGTTAACAGGTCCATCAACATCAAATGCAGCAGAGAGCCAGACCTCTCCAGAGCTGGAATGTAAGCTCTCCAGTAGCAGTTTGCTGCAGAAACAGCCGAGTGTAAGTACAGAGACTGAAAAGGCTAAAACAGACACACCTACCAGCATTCAAGAAGTTAAACTAGAAAAAGCAGAAACTGATCAATGCTCAGGTCAAGCTGAGCCTAAAACAGAAAATCAAAGCAGTATTAAGGTGGAAGAAGATAAGATCACATCACAGCCTTCCTCTTCAGCTCAGAGTCCAGCACAGCCAGCTAGTGTTCCAGCAGCAAAAGGGGAGTCGGGGAATGAACTGCTGAAACACCTGCTTAAAAATAAAAAATCCTCATCTCTTCTAAATCAGAAATCAGAGAATAGCTGTCGAACAGAAGACGAGACTGCTGGGGATAAGAAGTTAACAGAGAAGCAGAATCCAACTGAAGGAATGGTGAGACCATTACTGCTTTTGTTGTGCAATGATTATCAACAGTCAAAGGCTAGTTTGTGCCTTTACTGCAACCATTTTTGAAAAGGCAGGGAGATAACCTACCTGCACACGGGTGGAATAAACTGACTTAAGGATTTTTTTACCTCCCTTCCTATCTTTTCTGCCTGAGTAAATCATCTATGTTACAAAAAGAGCAAAATTTAACGACTTTATAGATGAGCATATTCAGGAACTATTAAAATGCAAAAAGCATTTATTCTGTGGATAATCGTCTTAAACCATGCCACTTCCTAATATTTACTAAGATTAAGGCAAGATTTTGCAGTATGACTCTTAATTACCTACTAGTATTTTCCTGTGCAGTGTGCTATGTGTCTGTATGCAGCTTTGCTTTGTGACTTCCCTTTTGTCAGGTATAGGATGACCTGTGCATCTCTGCAGAGGTGTAGGGCTGGGCTCCATACACCTTCAGCTGCCCCATCTGGAGTGTTCTGTGAATGAAGCAAGTCTACACTCGTTCTTAGCCTGTGAAAATCCTACACTCTCTTTAATTTTAACCGATACTGTTCTCTAGGATTTTTATCAAAAGTCTGAAATTGTTAAATCTCCTGAAATTGCTGGATTTCTGTTTTACATAATATTTCTCTAATTACTTTTGTTTTAATGGAAGGAAGTGTTAATTCTTTATATTAATGGCATTATATGATTTAATAATTTATAAGGCTCTTAAAAACAACTAGAAAAATTGCCTTCTATGGAGGTAGGGTACACTTGACACTTAGTATACTTTATTGGTTATGTTATTGTAATCTTTAGTCCCTATAGTTTTGTTTTATGACTCCCTAAACTCTAAATACATCCTTGAAATAAAATGTAAATACATTCAAAATGAATAAAAACTGATAAATGTAATTGTGAGCAGCAGGTAACTTAGATAAGTGTTATAGATCCACAGTTAAAACATATATGACAGGAATAGTTGTGAGAGTCTTTGTGTTAGGGATTGTAGAGAGCTGTTTAGAATAATAATTGATAAAAAGAAATTAGACTTTCTTTTGGCATGACACCATCTGTTGCGTTACCAAGTCCTATTTTGATTGTTTTTCCACAGCTGTCCTTTTATATGAAGAATGACTTTGCAAATCTGTACTAAAAGTATTTAATCAAATAGTACAGACCAGAACCATTTCACAATACTGTTTCTGTTTCTAAACTCCAAATACATTTGTATTATATTAACTTACATGCCTTTTTTCCTGCAGCCAAGTTTTCCTTTTATTATACCTCATGAAAATCTCTAAGGCTGCATGTGTAACTTTATTTCACTGGGTATTCAAAAGAAAATGTTTCTGCTCTGTGAGTTTTAATGATGTTTTCAGATGTCAGTGGTGTTAATGGTAAGTCATAATTCTGTGCACAGGGACAGTACAGCAGTTACAGTTGCCAGCGAGACAATAAAGTAAACAAACCATAAATACAGTTTGTTATCGATGAGATATCCTATACAGTGCGTGTTCTTTTAGACTATTGTGCAATAAATTTGAATGAACTGTATATTAAAATGTCAAAAATTCTGCTTCACTTTCTTTTTTTATACCAGCAAACTGCAGGAAACCAGATGCAAGGTGCATTTGGGTGTAGTAACAGCCAGCTTCAGAGAACAGATGTGGGACATGAAACCAAGAAACAGAGAAATAAGCGAACTCAGAGGACAGGAGAGAAGGCAGCTCCTCGGTCCAAGAAAAGAAAAAAAGAGGAAGAAGAAAAACAAGCTATTTACCCTAACGCTGATACATTCATCCAGCTCAAGCAAGTAGGTATACAGAGACTGGGCAACTCATCAAGGGGACGCTTTAAAGAGTGGATTTCTCATGATGAAAATGAAGTGGTTAATGAAGTTGAATTTTGAGTACAGGGTGGAGAAAATTAAAACTTCCACAAAACTAGGAAATTTAAAGGTTTGGTTTTATTTCAATTTGGAATATCTACTGACTTGGCAGGCATTCAGTAGTCTCAAAGCCATGGAATTTCTGTCTGCTCTGGCAGCTGCTCTGGGTGAGCTGCCAGAGAGCTGGGAGTTGTGGCCCCAGTGGAGTGGGGACCATCTTCCTGAACTAGCAGAGGGGCCTGCATTTGAGACAATTGTTGGAGAGTAGGTAAATTCCCTTTTAAAAATAAAAAAATAGAAACTACTCTACTAATGATTGGATATCTGTGATGCTTTTATTTTATAGTTAGACTCATTTCTAACCTTTTTCTTTACTTTTAATATAGCAGCTTTCTCTTCTGCCTTTGATGGAACCCATAATTGGAGTGAGCTTTGCACACTTTCTTCCTTATGGCAGTGGCCAGCTAAATGGTGGAAATCGACTTGTAGGAAGTTTTGGTAGCGCTACTCTTGATGGGGCTTCAGATTACTACTCCCAGCTCATTTACAAGGTACAGCTTTAATTTACATTTCCATTGTGGGCTCTCTGTGAGAAAAGTTCATGACATTATTGCTACAGCTTGGTTAGATTTTGTGACTTTTATGCAACCAGAAGAAAATCATTTTCAGTTGTTAGACTGGATAGACTGTTCAGTGTTGAAACAGAGATTGTTTTACCCTCTGATAGTGGAAATTGGTTCTAGAAACTGTTGTAAACAAATTAGGAAGTACAAGGATTCTATTTACAAATGGATGCTAAATAGTGAAAATTGTAATTACAGTTTTATGGAGCAGAAAAGGCTGAATTCCCAGTACTTTGCAAAGTCATTGGAAGCACTAAAGCATTTCTTAATGTGAATTAAATTGGAAATAGACTTTTCTCATTTGTCCACTAAGCCCTAACTAAGAACTCTGAACAACTCGTTTGTTGATGAGCTAATAACCCACAGAATTTAAAACTCAGTCTCTGAGATCAGAATGGCAATATTGGGATAGCCGCAAGATAGTGAACAGAGGGAATCAAATCTGATGCTCAACTACCCTAATACAAAACTTCAGTAAATGATTAAAAAAGTGATATTTACTCCAGCCTTAAATGACACGTACTGGGCTGAGAACGTGACCTGGCAGATACTGTTGCTGTGGTCAAAAGTGATAACATGTATTATCTTTGTATGCATCACTGCAACAAGAATAGATATTGAAGTTCTCATTTAATTTTTGTTTAAAATATGGGCGGTTAAGTAAGCTAGTGAGAAGTAACTTGGAGTGTGAACTTGCAGAGTATGCTTCTCCATGGTAACTGCTTCAATGAAAGCTCATCCTGTGCCAAATGTGAGGTAACTTCCTTTTTAGTGAAAAAATGGGTAAGGTAACTCATTTATTGCGATGGAGAGTCACTGTGGTATATAGTTCTCTCAATCTTAAGATCAGACTTTTGCTTAAACTGTAGGAACTTGTTGGGGCTCCCAAGCAGTTCATAAAATGCTATGCTTTTGTGTAAATAATTTAGCTATACCTTCTTTCGGTAATGTATACTTCTCATGTAAACTATGTGTCTCTGATAGTATCATTGATAGAAGAAGAGGAGAACATATTTTTTATATCGGATACTATCACGTATTTGGTCATATATTTGAGAATTAACTATCACTGCTTATCAGTGCTATGTCTGGGTGTAAAAATAAGGGAGTGGGTTACATTATCTACTACTGGAACACTAGGTTTTCACCCTGTGCTTCATGGCTAATTTACAGTTCTTTAATCTCATGCAGCAGAACAATCTGAGTAATCCTCCAACACCCCCAGCCTCTCTTCCGCCCACACCACCTCCTGTGGCATGCCAGAAGTTGGTAAATGGCTTTGCAACCACTGAAGAACTTGCTGGCAAGGCTGGTATGTTAGGAGGTCATGATGGTAAGACTAATACATATTGTTTCCATATTAAATGAGTCAAGTTTGTAGCAAATTACGAAATAGGTAACTGAGATGCTTTTCGGTCTTCTTTTATAAAAAGAGTATGCCTAGCCTCTTTTTTAAGATTGTAATCACTACTATCTAGTTTTATTTTACACCAATATAATGTCAAATGATAAGCTTTTTCCTTTCCCTTTTGAAAACATGCTGAGGTCTAGAAGGACTCTTGAGAAACGAAAAAGAAAACTTCAAAATGAAATCTTTTATGTCCACTACAAATTACTAACCAATTAGTTGAGTGAGCTCAAAAGCAGTCTCCTTGAAAAGTGTCCTCAGCAGACTTTATATGTAGTCTATATGTATTTCTAATGCTTGTAATTTGGTCAGTTAAAATTGCTTTCTATTAAGTAAAACTTTATACTGCCTTTTCCTGAGGATTGTTCAGCCTCTTTTCTTTCTTGTTAAGAAGTTGTTGACTTTTTTTAAAGTAAAACAAAAATCCTCTTATATTGGCAGAAGGCACACTGAGAAGTGCCAAGCCTTTTTTGCTCAAAACTTGCTTTTTTTTTTTTAAGCATGGAGATTAATCATGAACAGTCAAAAATTTTTGAACTACAAATGGATGAGAGCAGCCTTACCATCTGCTGTTAATGCCTTGGTTGCATCTGGCAGCCACCAGTACCCCACAGATTTACCCCACAGAATGTAAATCAATAGGAAGAGCTGTACAGATGTCTCATTGTGCTGTGTTTCTCTGATTTTAGTTACCAAAGCTCTGGGACCAAAGCAGTTCCAGTTACCTTTCAGACCACAAGATGATTTATTAGCAAGAGCAATGGCTCAGGGCCCTAAAACTGTGGATGTTCCTGCTTCGCTTCCAACACCACCTCACAACAATCAGGAGGAGTTAAGGTAGGTTTTCCCTGACATCTTCAAATAACGTATTTGGAACAGATTCTTCAGTCTTTCGGGAGGAGGTGAGACTGTGAAGGTATGAAGAAACAAAATCCATTGTGCATGGCCATACAGTGCAGAGAACATAGTGGGATCACTTGTTCCAGTTAGCTCTTAACATTCCACAGGTGAGAGAGCAGTACAGTGAAAAAGGTGACTTTTGCCTTTGCTACACTCAGTATCCTGTTAAGTTCCTAAAAATTCATTACCTTGCTCTATTAAAAGTGTGAAAGAGAACTATGCAAACTGATATTTTTCCTGGAGCAGCATGGTGATGACAGCAGTATGGTACAAGTGTCAGCCTAAAAACTGCTTTATTCAGTTTTGGTTATCATGTGAAACATGCTTGCTAGAACATGAGAGTCTCCCTACAAAGATCTTACTTTTTTTTGTCCTTTCACCTGCCAAACCAAATTTTGGTGTGTGAGATAGGATAGACTGGTGAATTAAGTTAGACCAGAAAATTTAAGTATTAAATACTGATTTTTACTCAGGTGGATGGAGCCATGGGGAACAGATGGTTCTGTAAAGGAGCCAGGGCATTGCTACCGCCTCTGTTTTTCTTCATATGTCTTTCCCAAGAACCCACCCTGTGCGTTGGAGTATTAGCCAAAATTAATGGCCTACCACATAACTGCATTTCGTAACTAATAGCAAGAAGCAAGTTCATGATAGTTCCTTGTCATGATTTATTACATTGGCTCACCAAAGGTTTTTTGACTGTTTCCAAAATAGCTTTTCTGGGGTTTTGTTCCAGGGTTCAAGATCACTGTGAGGACAGGGACACTCCTGACAGCTTTGTTCCTTCTTCCTCTCCTGAAAGTGTGGTGGGAATGGAAATAAGTAGGTATCCAGACTTGTCAGTCGTAAAGGAGGAGAACCCAGAACCTGTACCATCTCCCATCATTCCCATCCTACCTAGCAGTACTGGAAAAGGTGAGACTGCAGTGGAATGAACAATTAGAACTAGGCTTTCTTTTTTTTTTTTCTCTCTCTCTCTCTCTTTTTTTTTTTATTCATTAAGATTAACCTAGAGTATTTCATTTTATTTTCAGGTTCAGAAGCCAAAAGGAATTACATAAAGTCAGAACCCGGTTCAGGAGCATTGCCTGGTTCTGGCTTCTTTGCCTCTCAGCTTGGTCCATCCCAGAATGGTCCTAAATCTGGCCTTATATCTGTAGCAATTACGTTACATCCCACAGCTGCTGAGGTAAAAAGAACTA
Source organism: Anseranas semipalmata (assembly GCA_013399115.1). Classification (NCBI taxonomy): domain Eukaryota; kingdom Metazoa; phylum Chordata; class Aves; order Anseriformes; family Anseranatidae; genus Anseranas; species Anseranas semipalmata. The sequence continues at coordinate 1,110,288 of VXAA01003459.1, forward strand.
AGCCTGTGTTATGTATATAAAGTACAACAGAAGTTAATAGATTCTTTAAATAGTGGATCTGAAGGGGGCTATAGCACAGTAAAATAAAACAGCTGTTGTAATCTTCTAATAATTTGTGTTACTTCTGCCTTACTGCCTGTCTGGTGAAAACAAAGGTGTGTTCTTATTATTGTTTTTAGAATATTAGTAACGTTGTAGCGGCATTCTCCAATCTGCTGCACGTCCGAATTCCCAACAGTTATGAGGTTAGTAATGCTCCAGATGTCCCATCCTCCATGGCAGCGGCCAACAGTCACAGGGTGAACCCATCTATGGAGTACAGGCAGCACTTACTACTTCAGGGTCCTCAGGCAGGGTCCATGGGACCTGCCAGGATTGCAGGGTCTTACGGACTGAAGCAACCTAACGTGCCATTTCCTGCAAACAGCAACGGTAAGTAGGCATTAATTCTTCTAAATTTTCAGTGCCAACATGTTAATTGAGTCGGTATTAATGCATGTCAATCTTATAAATTCATGCTCTATAATTAATTGATTCTCATACTAAATAATACTTTTGTCTCCTTGTGTGATCAGTTCATGTGGACCTGCTCCTGATGTTAATAGTAACAGAATAGGTCTGATCCATCTCTAATTTCCATTATGTTACCCACTTCACTGTCAGTGAGATATTTCTTCCAGTAGTACCCAACATTATTAATTTTTTGTCTGGTCTATTTTTAAATACATTGTTCTAGAAGGCTGTTACTATGCTGGAAAATTTGACTCAAGTCTTTAAGTATGTATTGCTCTATTGTTTTAGTTATTCGTTTCATAGACAAGAATTTATTTTTGCCTTGTTCACACAGGTGGTTTTGGTCTGGTTTAACCAATTTCCCCATCAGGACCTAGTTTAAAGCATGCCTTCCATCCCATATCCAGGAATATGCTACTTCTCTAAGCCACTGAAGAATACTGCATCTTTTCATAAGTTTGATTTAGTCTGCTATGGCTTCTAACAGATTTAACTATTTTCTAGGTATAGCTGGCTATAAGGATCACAGTCAAAATATTGCAGAAAGCTCCGCACTGAGACCTCGATGGTGCTCTCATTGCAAAGTGGTAGTTCTTGGTAGTGGTGTGCGGAAGTCCTTCAAAGACCTGCCTTTCCTTAAACAGGTAATGCAGTGGAAGTATAGTTTCTTGCATGTAATGGTCAGTAAGCAAGTGGAGGTAACAAAGACTGCTGCTTATCATGCCAACTGATACCGCTTCCTAGTTTCTTTGTATTCTCCCTTTTCTGTGAGTCCTAATTCAGGATGGGACATTCAAGCACATTTGTAGTGCAAATAACTAATGTCAGAGTTGTTACTTACATAAAATGTATTTGAGTAAATTTCATAAAAGGGGTCCCATAAATGGCGGCCTCCTAAATTGTGCTACTCTCCTTCCACGACCACTTCAGGGACGTTAAGAATTCAGAACGAGCCTATTTGTAAGGCACTCCCATTTCAGAAAGTACTAGAACAGCAAGAATATTTTTACTCTTCCTGAGCCAGAAGAAGACTTCAGTCTCAATGTCTTGTATTTTATATCGTTTCTTGTGTAAACAGAATCCCAAGCTGCTCCTTATGGTCATATGCAAATACAGAGTATTTGCACAGGGAACTGTCATTCATTAAAAAAGTACCATTGCTGTTTGTTTGAGTAAGATTGAGATGGTTATGCAACAAAGATATAATGTCAAAATTTATACATAAAATTAATGGATTCATGTAGTCAGAAAAATACTGAATTCCCAGTAATGTTTTGCAGATGGATCAGTAGATAAAACAGTATGAACTGTCTTTGACTAGCCTAAAATGAGATGTTCTTTTGTCATCTAAAGATAAAAGAAAATGGATTTTTGCTTCGCAAGTGTGCCTGTGGAGCAGATGGGTGCATGGTATTAGAAAGCTTTATTTTGATCGTTGAACTTCTGTTAAAGGCAGAAAAGTAAATTTCTGTGAAGAAATGCTGAAGAACAAGGTTGTAGGTGGTGTTAACATTAGATCTGTCAAATAATCAAGTATTTTTATATCACAGTAGCACTCATTACTTCACAAATGTTCTACAAATAAAGAGGTAGACAGTTTCTAGCCAGATTGGAAGACTTGTTTCATTACACTTAGTATGTGAAGAATGGTATTAAAATGTACTTCTGATAATCTTCCATGTTGATCCCCAGGATTCCCAAGAAGGGTCTGATAAAATGAAGGACATCGTATTCTGTAGCAACAACTGCTTTGTTCTTTATTCAGCAGCTGTGCAAGCAAAAAACTCAGAGAACAAAGTGAGTATCAAATGCTGGTAGACCCTAGTGAGCAGAGAATATTGCAGCTATTTTTTGAAGAACAGAAATGGGGTAGGGGGATGTTTGTAGTTTGTTTTAAAGGTTTATAAATTAATTGTTCTATATTTGGACACTGAAATTCTGAACCAGCAGTGTGAAGTAAAATTCATATTTACAGAGCCTTCTGACTAACACAGATATGTGACAACACTAGCCATCTTTTGCTGTGCTCACAGGCTTTGAAGATGCAATCTCAGAAAAGTAGTCGAAAAGTAGTAGAAAAATGTGTTTAAGTTGTCTGGGCATTATTAGAAACCACAGATACCTCTTTAAGAGTTATTTTCTGCATTTTGATTTGGCTTATACGCAGTAAAAAAGGCTTACAACTGTGCAAACAGTAACTGAATGACGAGTTTGCAAAAACATTTGTATTTTCTTAATGCAACTGAAAAAATATTCAGTTACTTTACTTGGGCGAAGTTGACATTTTAAAGCATTAATTACCAAAACATTAATAAAGAATATGCTGACTGACACTGACAAGGAAAATTAACTTGTAATTATTGGAGAAATAATTTTTAAGAAACTTGTTCAATTGAAATTGAGCTTAGGCCACCACAGATTTTTCCCAGGTGGTCCAGAATAGTATGCTTTAGTTCTCTGCCTACCAACACTATTAGGGATATACAACAACCTGGAGAAACTCAGTGCTTCTGCACAGGGCATTGTTTCTTGTTATGTCCAGGTGCATTCTGCTTCAAATGAGTATAATGGGTTAAATCTGTAAGGTTTGAGGGTGGTGCCACTGTAAGGTTGGTAGGCCTTCAAGTACATTCACATTCTCAAATTATGCATGTTAATAACTTAATGAAATCTTATAAGAACATTTAAATTTATCCATTTAATCATTTAAATGAGGTAGTCTTCATTCAAGACTAAATAATCCTGTTAAGTTTATTTTCTCGTACATAAAATTTTTTGAGTACTTCTAACTAGCTTGGTTTCTACTTTTTGTAGTTCAAATGTACATTTTTTCCTATACCAGTGGACAGAATGGGCAACATGCTTCAAGTATTACCTAATTAATGACTTCTCACATAGTCATATATTTACTGTAGGATATGCAGCCTTTCTTCCAAATGCATCTTACTTATTTTTCAGAAGAAACAACAAAAAAAACCACTGGATGAGAAGATAAAAATATTTATATCCACATGCTTGCACAAGTGTATCACCACATACATAATTAAGTTAATTAAATGTCATGTTCAGCCTCTTAATCCTTTCATTTATTCTTTCAAGATTAATCACACAAACCACATTAAGCACTTTTAATCTAAACTTCCATTGTTCTTCTTGTTCTCCTTTCTTTTTTTAACAAATCTCTGCAGGTTTAATTCTTGTTTACTATAACTGAATAGTTGAGACCTCAAGGTATATGACTAATCCAGAGTCCTACAGGAATTTCCTTGTCGCTTGTTTCCAGGAAAAATATGTGGCATTAATTCTCAGCCTTCCACTTCTAGCAAATAACAAGTTTCTTATTCTTTAAATTAATTCAGTGACCCAGTTTTTAGGTTATTTTGTGTCATAACAAAACTTTCTAAAAATACCTAAAAAGTAAATCCCTCAATTAACTTGTCTAGGGCATTTGATTAGTTTTTCATTCAAAACCTGTACACAGGATTATTTGTGTTTCCTGTTAAGTATTAAAGGGTGCTGTGTTCTAGGCTGGCTGGGAGAACGTTAGTGCTCTGTATCCCAGCACAGGTTGTGATAAAAGAGATGAAGATAATTTCTGTCTTTCTCTGTTGCTGCATCGTGATTTTAGGCATCCTGAGTAGCCTCTGTAGTTCTGACCTTAAAGTTTTCAAGAGACATGTAATGGTTTGGGATTTTTTTTCTGAAGAGTTTTCTATTGGTTTATCAGGAGTCGGTTCCATCTTTGCCACAGTCACCGATGAAGGAGAGGCCACCTAAAGCATTCCATCAGTACAGCAACAACATCTCCACTTTGGATGTCCACTGTCTGCCTCAGTTGCAGGAAAAAGTGTCTCCACCATCTTCACCCCCGATCATGTTCCCACCTGCATTTGAAGCAGCCAAGGTAGAGGCAAAACCGGATGAGCTTAAGGTAACGGTGAAACTAAAACCTAGGTTAAAAGCAATACACAGTAGTCTTGATGACTGTCGGCCTCCAAGTAAGAAATGGAAAGGAATGAAGTGGAAGAAATGGAGCATTCAGATTGTGATCCCTAAAGGATCATTCAAACCTCCTTGTGAAGAAGAAATAGATGAATTTCTCAAAAAATTGGGCACAACCCTTAAACCAGATCCTGTGCTTAAAGACTACAGAAAATGTTGCTTCTGTCATGAGGAAGGTGATGGATTAACTGATGGACCAGCAAGGCTTCTTAACCTGGATTTAGACCTTTGGGTCCATTTGAACTGTGCTCTTTGGTCTACAGAAGTCTACGAGACGCAAGCTGGTGCCTTAATAAATGTGGAACTAGCACTGCGAAGAGGCTTGCAAATGAAATGCATGTTCTGTCACAAAATGGGTGCCACCAGCGGTTGTCACAGGTTGAGGTGCACCAATATTTATCACTTTACCTGTGCCATTAAAGCACAATGCATGTTTTTTAAAGACAAGACCATGCTTTGCCCCATGCACAAACCAAAGGGAACTCATGAGCAAGAACTTAGTTACTTTGCAGTCTTCAGGAGGGTCTACGTGCAGCGTGATGAAGTGCGGCAGATCGCTAGCATAGTACAGCGAGGAGAACGCGACCACACTTTCCGTGTGGGAAGCCTGATTTTCCATGCCGTTGGTCAGCTGCTGCCACAGCAGATGCAGGCTTTTCACTCCTCAAAAGCACTCTTCCCCGTGGGTTATGAGGCCAGCCGGTTGTACTGGAGCACGAGATACGCAAACAGACGCTGTCGCTATCTCTGTTCGATTGAGGAGAAGGACGGGCTTCCATTATTTGTCATCAAGGTTGTGGAGCAAGGCCATGAAGATCTGGTTCTTACTGACACAACACCAAAAGGTAAATTTTGTCAATTAAGGTAATGACTTTTGTGGGTCTACTGTTTGTTACTACTGATACTTATCACATGTACAATAAATGTTTCAAGCAAATTTTGCAGACACTGCTCTGATTCAGATGTTGCGATGTTACATTGAGCTTCCAGGGTCCATCCTTAATTTAATGCTATACAGACTGAGGACACCTTTGAAGAAATCATATGAGCTGCAAATTAAAGAAGATTTGTTACAGGTTCACAGGAAACCTGAGGTTAAAATTAAATAGTAAGAATGGCAGTACAAGTTTTCCTTCATGAAAAGTGACTTTGTTTAAATATGAAATTGCTACACGGTTATCTTCAAATCAGGTGTGCTGAAGTTTATATGCAATAAAAGGACAGTGAGGTTACCATGTTGTTCTCAGGGCTGGGAGCATTGTCTCTGCTGGGGAGGGGATAAACATATGGGGCAGGTTTTAGGAATCTATGATGCTTTGGGTTCTAACCGCTTTGTGGGTGCTGATACGCTTGGCCCTGCTCTGTCCAGTTAAACCTCAGCAGAATTGCCCACATACAATTGAGTGCTGACTGTAATCTATTTATGGAAATCGGATATATAGTTAACTTTTCAGCAACCTTGTGCAGGTTTTCTAAGGAGAATCTCTTTTGTAACTTCACAAAGCCAGCTCCCTGATTGCCTGAAGAGAAATGCATAATATTATTGTCAGAGAACTGAAGGTTTCCGTGCTACGAATACTAAAAGCTTCTTTCCTGAGAAGCAAGGGTACAACAGAAACGTCATGCTGGTTTGGAATTTGTTCAAGACAAAATAGTATCTCATCAAGTCATTCTCCATCTCACTTTTGAAACACTGGCCTTGACAGTGACAAAATAACCTTTTCAGTACCAGTTTCTGGTTCCTGGTATCTTCAGGCACTAGTTTTAAAACCAGTACAATGGGCTTTCATTTTTTTGATCCTTGCAATTCTCTCCTGTACGGTTGTGTAGGTGTGTGGGATAAAATCTTGGAGCCCGTTGCTTCTGTTAGAAAAGAGTCTGAAATGCTCCAGCTGTTTCCCGGCTACTTGAAAGGTGAAGACCTCTTTGGTTTGACAGTCTCTGCGGTGGCGAGGATTGCTGAATCGGTGAGTCTTCTCCATCACAGTTCTTGCTGGATCACCCCAAATTGCTGCATATCTCATATACGCGTGAGAAAGGGAACAGGAGGAAGTGTGGAAAAGTAAATGTTTCGTGACATGCTATTAACTTATAATTACTTGGATTTTCTTGTGTTTGTGTCTGTTTTTTTGCAGCTTCCAGGGGTTGAGGCCTGTGAGAACTATACTTTCCGTTATGGCCGAAACCCCTTAATGGAACTTCCTCTTGCTATCAACCCCACGGGCTGTGCCCGTGCCGAGCCTAAAATGAGTACCCATGTCAAGAGGTTTGTGTTAAGGTATTTTGTTTTAATTTCACATAGTACAGCCCAGGGTTTATAGGCTGCTTAGGGTTATTTGTGCTTTCGTCTGCTGCTTACAAACCCTGTCGTCTTTGGCTGTGTATATGCATGCCCAAATCAAAGGAATTGCTGTGTCGTCTATGCTAGCTGGCTTTAAGTGTGTGTATGTCTAAAAGAATTTTTAATCGCTTTTGTGGCTGTTTTCAGAGAAATCTTCAGTTTTTCTTGTATTTTTTCCTGTTACATGCCCAATTCCTACAGGCCTCACACCTTGAATAGCACCAGCACATCGAAGTCATTTCAGAGCACAGTTACGGGAGAACTGAATGCGCCTTACAGTAAGCAGTTCGTCCATTCCAAGTCCTCTCAGTACCGAAAAATGAAAACTGAATGGAAGTCCAATGTGTATCTAGCTCGCTCTCGGATTCAGGTCAGTTCTTATTTTAGGAAATTCGTATACCAATCTTAATTTATACCTTTCTTTTTGTATATATATTTTTATGTTTACATATTACATACATATTTTGTCATTTATATTAATATAAATTATATTGTTTATATTTGTTTTATATTAAAAAATGAAATAAAGCAATTGCAGAATTCCTTCAAGTCTCTTCTCAAAATTTGGCAATTTGTATGTGGCAAATCACTCCATAGACTCTCAAGCAAGATTTCTTACTAATTATTGTAAATACCTTAAAAATTAATTTATTACAGTCATCTAGAAAAGTGAGTTACTTTCCTTTAAGGTGTTTTTTCCACATTTCTTAAAAGTTAGTAAAAATAAATATATGAATATATACAGTGGAAGTATGACATACTGAGACCAAGCTGAGTAAAGTGGTATGAGACTAGCACAAAGAGTTCAGCACCCTATTGCATTCATAAAGCAATGGGTTTCTTATGATTTTTATGGAATTGTTTGTGGTTTTGCTCCACAGACTATTTTCCAAAAACTTTATAATATCAATATATCTCTATCACAATATATCTTTTTGTGTATGAACATAGTTGTTGTTTATTTTAGGTTGGACTTAACTGTGCTGTTGCGGTCCTATTATGTTTCTCCATTCTAGTACGGCCTGCTTTATTTTTCAGCGAATTTGTAATCTTCACACAGCCAGTTATAAGGTATAAGGGGTATAAGAGAAGTCTGCTTTCTCACCTAGACAGAAGCCAAGTATGTTTTATTGCATCTTAAAAATTTACTGTCAACCTGGGTTCTACATCTGGACTGTTACAACATGAGTTGCTTTTCTGTGCTACTTTTTTTCTTTCTAGGTAGTTTAAATTTCACATGACTTCCTGCAGGAACGGTTTTGGGGCACGGTGAGGAATGCAGTGGAAATGTAAATTCATTATGAAATTCTAACTCACAACATATTTTTTGTAGGGCCTGGGCTTGTATGCTGCTAGAGACATTGAAAAGCACACTATGGTCATTGAATATATCGGAACTATTATCCGGAATGAGGTAGCAAACAGGAAGGAGAAGCTTTATGAATCTCAGGTACTGGGTGGTGTTTGTTCACTGTTTTCTTTCCCCTTCCCCTTTCAAACATTCACATAAGAAGACAAACGCTGTCTGTTTGTCTGATGAATTTGTGGATCATGAAGGGACTACTCTCTGCTGACTGCAGCAGGTAATAGGAGTCAGGTCCCCTGAATTCTGCGTGCTGCTGTGCTGTAAACGCGGTAGGCTAAAAGCATAGCCATAGGAGTCTGCAGAGTTTCTTATCAAAGGACTTCAGAGTACTTAAATGTTTAATAAATCTCACAGCACCCTAGCTAGGTAGATAATATATATTCACATTCCTGGAGGAAAAAGAGAGAGAGCTTTTAGAGAGATGTCAGGACATCAATTTTTAATGAGAACTTCTTTAAATTTAAAGCAATTTCCTTTGTGTAACTTAGCAGTGTTGTAACAGTTAATACACATTTGTGAAGCACGTCAAGATCCTAGATGAAAGGCAGGACAGAAATCCAAGCTATTAGTACACTATTGGAGGGAAATACTCATTTGACAGATGTATGTTGATGACCCATCCATTCCCTCAAAAAACAGTGAGGTTAATGGCAGTATTCCACTGTTAGATGAAGTGCGTGAATCACTCTTTCCCTAGTGAGCCCGTGGGTATGTCTGACCGTGTCTACAGAAGAACACTTGGAGATAATCCAGGTTGCTGCTTTGTTTTAATCGTTGACAATTATTTAAAATCTACAAGGGACTTTTTTCCAATTCTTTTTTTCAGAACCGCGGTGTGTACATGTTCCGCATTGACAATGACCATGTCATCGATGCTACCTTGACGGGAGGTCCTGCAAGGTGGGTGGCTCTGGAGAGATCCCCGACCTCGTTCTCGAAAACTGTCCGTGTTCCCTTGCCTGGGGGCTGCTGGTTGAGGGACTCGAGTTTGTGCTTTTCTCAGTGGCCTCCACTCTGTAGGCTGGTACATTCAGTTTGTAGACTGTCCCACTGAACTAACATCTTCTTTTTCATTAGCTTTACTCATCTCTGACTATGTTTCATGGCAGCTATGAAGAAAGTGGATTTTTTTTTAACATTTTATTTTTTTTTTGGCATTTTCTAGGTAAAGAAACAAGTACAGAGTAATATAATTATATCTGGAAAGTCAGTGCACCCCTGAAGCTAAGGTCATTCTAAGGTTTGGTTTAGATTTGTCTCAAATGATGCATTTTCTTAAAAGGTTACCTTTTTCAAACTCTGTTTTCATAGGTATATCAACCATTCGTGTGCACCTAACTGCGTGGCTGAGGTGGTAACTTTTGAGAGAGGACACAAAATTATCATTAGCTCCAGCAGGAGAATTCAGAAAGGGGAGGAGGTAGGGCTGTCTCATTTGTTTTTACATGACTCTTGCCACTTTAATATATTCATTTCTAGATATTTACATGAATCCTTTAGCCGCTAGGGTGGGGAAGAGTGACATTTCCCTTCCCCTTTTTCGTTTTAAATCTTGCCAGTCCTATGAGTGCAATGTTTGATGTATTTTCCTATTTAAACTGTAGGTACAAGGAAAGATGTAGTAAAATCCACTTTCCATAACCATTCTCCCAAATCTTCTTCCAGCTTTGCTATGACTATAAGTTTGATTTTGAAGATGACCAGCACAAGATTCCATGTCACTGTGGAGCTGTAAACTGCCGAAAATGGATGAACTAGAATGCATTCCTTGCTGTCTTTTGAGGGTTGCTTGTCCCTAGGAAGAAGTGATTCACATTTTGATTTTGTCGACATAAAATTGTTGCCTTTTTGAAGGGAAAAAAATCACTTCTGGAAGTACAGATTTCTACTCAAGTATTTAAAAAGAAAAAAAAAAAAGGAAAAAAAAAAAAAACAAGCACCAGAAGCAAGCCGGCAAAATCTGAAGCTAACTTTCCAGCCACATGGAGGTTAAACTGAATTAACAGAATGGTCCAGCACTTTTGTTTTTGAGCTCACTAAGGAGAAACTGTCTAACTTGGGCAAAGAACCGATGGCTGACCTGCGGAAGTGCAGGTGGGCATATATGAATGTAAGACTGAAATCACCAGCGAAAGGGAGAAGTCCAAAGTGCTGGCCACAGCCTTATTTGATAAAGGGGCAGGCCCTCTAATTAAAGAAAAATTTTAAATAAAAGTAGACACCACTGAACAAGGAATGTACTGAAACGACTTCCTTAGGGATAGAGCTAAGGGAAAAATAACTTGCACTAAAATACATTTAAATACTTGATTCCATGAGTCAGTTTATTGTAGTTTTTGATTTCTGTAAAATAAGAGAACCTTTTTGTATTTATTATTGAATAAGTGAATGAAGCTATTTTTAAAAAGAAAGTTAGAAGAAAGCCAAGCTGCTGCTGTTACCTGCAGAACTAACAAACTCTGTTACTTTGTACAAAAGTGTAAATATTTTGAGAAAAAAATACAGTATAAAAATAGTTATTGACCAAATGCTACCAGACTCTGCAGCAGTTCGGGTGCTTATTATAAAATGTCAATAGGGATGTTACAATATGATCTCATGTATTAACAGACATGTGATTACAATTACAGAATAACCAAAATCTCAATTTAAAGAGAGAGGTTTTTTTATGTTTAAAGCAGTCTCAACTGTGGTCTATTAGAATTTTTTTAAGTAAACCTTAAGCCTGGTACAGGGCATGTATATTACAACTATGACTTTTGTAGATGTTTGGGTAATTTAGATTAATTTTATTTGTATTATATTGTTGCATCCCTATTTCTTAAGTCAGGTTTTTTGTGCTTAAAATTTGTGATAACTGTGAATAATTGCTAAAACCACCCAAAATAGAGGCTGAACATCGTTTTTTCTTCAGCAAAAGTAGTCAAGATTAGGTGACTGTTCAGCCTACGTTAAATCATGTAAACAGCATAGAATCATGTAGTTGGAGCTTAAGTCTGATATGATAGCCTTCTTAAAAGGAAAAGGAAAAAAAATTAGATGTAATGTGCTTGCAGCTGCAGGACGCTGGCAATAGGGTTTTGGAAAATGTAATTTAAAGATGTGTTTGTATGGATTGTTTTTGTTTACATTTCTTTAAAAAATAAACACTGTTTTGTGTTTGCTTGTAGAAATTTAATCAGCATTTTGAACCAGGTTAGCTTTTTATTTTGTACTTAAAATTCTGGTACTGACACTTCACAGACTAAATATAAAAAAAAAATGAAGTTTTTTTTTTGTGTGCACAATTAAAGTGGACTGTAAACTGTTGGTATATTCAGTAATACAGTTCTGAACTTGTAATGTATATGGCATGATGTATTTTTATCTTACAGAATAAATCAATTGTATATATTTTTCTCTTGATAAATAGCTGTATGAAATTGTTTCTTGAATATTTTTCTTCTCTTGTACAATATTCCAACATCCTACCAGTATTTGTCCTACAGTTTTTTCTGTTCTGTATAATAGTATCTAATGTTGGCAAAAAAACAAAAACAACACAAAAAAAAAGAATTTTTTGAAGTATACAGAGTGTTATGGGTTTTGGAATTTGTGGAAACAGATTTAGAAGATCAGCATTTACAAATAAAAATATTTTACATCTATAAATTACACCCTCCTGTTTTCATTTGGGGTGGCTGCTTTCGAGTTGTTTCTGGATTTCAGTGTCTGCTTCCATCAGCGAGAAGCAGTTGCGCTCCCCTGCTCTCCAGTGCACCCTGCACCTGCAGTTTTATGCTGTGATGCCATGTCCCAAGAACCTACCAGCTATCTTGCAATCAGATCACTTGCGATCATTTTTCCCCGAGAAAATCTTCAAAAGATTGAAAAAGAAGAGGAAATGCGGTATCCTGCTGCAGTGAACGTGCCTGACACCAGAGAAATTTGTATTAAGCCTCAGTACCGGAGCAAGTCTAAAAAGGGCTCCGAGATTTATTGTGGAGAAGAGGGAGGAAGCTGCTCCAAAGCTGCTCGCCTGTGTTTGTGCACTTCGGGGTTTTTATTTCATGCCATTTGGCTGTTGGAAAACCGAGGGCCCTTCTCTGCAGGACCTGCGCACAGCACTTGTCCCCACGCCACCTGCTCTGCTCCTGCTTGTTGCCCCGTGCAGCCGCCGCTGTGTTGGGAAGCGCGGCTGGAAGCGGTAGAAGACGAAGCTGCCGTTCTGTTGGGGTTGGCTTTTTCTCCTTCATCCTTTGCGCTGGAACCGAAGTCACAAGCTGTCCCTGTGGTGTTCTGCTCATCCTAGTCAGCCAAATTCCCCGAAGTCAGCTGGTGGTGGTCACCCAAATACAGGAGGAAAACTCAATTCCACCAAGTCACAGGCAGTGCGTACCGGGCCCACATACCTGGGTCAGGCATGGGTGGTTGTAAAAAACGTTTCACAACCCTCCCTCGTCCAGATGCTGGTGATGACAGCAAGGCGAGTCCTCTGCAGGCAGGCTCAGCCCGTCCCCACAAATTCTGGCTGCAGCTGCGGGCCCACGCGCTCAGCAAACGTGGGATCGGTCAGGTTCATGTGTTGGCAGCATCTGGCTTTGCTCATGGTAAAAGAGCAGACGAGCAACTTGGTGGAAGGAGGGTAACTGCTCCTTCAGAGGGAAAGGCTAAAAAAAGTTTCATGTAGCTAATATGCATGGGGTTAAAAATAATGTGTTATTTATAGCAAAAGTGAGGTAGAATATTTACATTAAGAAGCGATCCAGCTGCAGTCCAGTGGTCCATCGATTTATGTACTTGCCCGTTACTGCAGGCCTAAGACCATGTGTACTGAGCTGGTTTGTGCGCAGCCCCCAGATTACCTCACAGAGCAGCAAAAGGGCAAAAATCCTCTGTTGCAACAGACTCAGACCATAAATTTAAAAAAAAAAAAAAAAAAAACTGCTTTGCCTGTTTGGGCCTTTGTTTTTTTTGATTTTTTTTTTTTCCTGACAGACGCCACAGAAAAAACAACAAAGCCAGGCCAGTGCACAGCCGATCTGAGCCAAAAAAGCCTCGCAGCCTACAGCACAACCCGCCGCGCAGCTGGGAGCAGCTGTGCCAGCACAGCAGTCACCCAGGTGTCCCCCATGGGAGCAGGCATCTGTGTAGCAAGAGGCAGCTCCGTGTCCAGCCCAAAGAGACTGGGTCCTGCAAGGGCCCGACCGCCCCAGCGAGAGCCACAGCCCAGCCCTTGGCTGCAGTGCAGCGGCTGAGGGGCTGGGATTGGATTCAGGGACTTTCCTGGGTAGGAAGGAACTTGGCCGGTGTCTAACTTGCATTATAACGCTTTATCTGGAAGAACATCCACTTCAGCCCATTGTTCGGGTTTATAATTAAACCCTGCTTACCTGGTTCCTCCCCGCACTGACTCACTGCTCCCACTCCTGCCCAACGAGGCAAGAAGCCGCGCAGCACGGGACCGCTCTCACCTGCTCGTTTTCTTTCTCTCACACTTTTCCTCCCTTTGCCGCTGCCCTGGCTGCCTGCTGAAGGACCCAGTGCAATTTGTCACAGGTGACTCTGTCCTCTCTGCGGGAAGACCTGGGTCTATAATTACTCCAACATTACCGTTCCTCGCCTCATGCTGCCAAAATGTCAACAACTGGATGCCAGAGTATTTGTGCGGTCGGAAAATGGTTCTGCTGCCCAAGTTAAAGGGCAAGGCTGCCCTGGCGCTGCTGCCATTTGAACTGCACGCTGCCCGGGCAAGGCAGGTCACGCTGGCGTGATGGATAAGGCCACCACAGCTGAGAAAAAGTACAGCAGCTTCCACACAGGGACGTATCCGGGGCTGAGGCAGGAAGTCAAAGAAAGGGAAACAGTGAAATAAATGAGCTCGGGAAGGGAAACAGAGAAAAAACAGAACTGTCAAGCCCTGTGAGAGAGGAAGAAAGAACCGGCTGTGAGGAAAAGGGAGCGAAAACAAGGGAAGACCCAAAGTGCGTGGATGTTGGTTTGCATCAGCCTCCGACCTGGTGCTTTCCGGGCTGATGGCTACAAGGAGCACAGCCATGCTGATTAATAAAAAAATGATCTTTATTTTAAATGCAGCTACTGTCACGAGTCATCAAAATAGACTTTGTAATAGTTACTTTGTTTTAAATATGAGGTGACAAATGACAGCTAAGAATTTAAACTACATGAAATGTCCTAAAATTGTAAATTAAAAGAACTAAATTTAAATATTACAAATGACAATTTTCAGAAGATAAAAGGGAATAAAAATATTTTCCAGATAAAGTAAAATAATTTGGCCAGTAAAACCATACTAAAAATGTAAATTAATGAGATACTGCACATGACATACTCAAAAATGACTCCTTTCTGTCATTTAAAAGACCCACAAAGCTAAAATCTCACAATTTAAATTACACTGCTCTAATAATCTCTCTTACTCAGGAACAGTTCGATAATCCAGGACAATCCAAGGAACCGCGCCTCCGTCTTGCCCTGCAGCAGGGCTGCTGCTGTGTCTGCTGCAGCTGACGGGGCCGGTGAGCACCCGGCCCTTCTCCCGCACGCAGGGGATTTCTAAAGGGTCCTGGCCACGGTTGCGGTGGGCGTAGCAGCAAAGGGCTCCTCACAAAGCCCTCCAGAGTGACGTAAAATGGCTGACGGGGAATCCGGGCTTGGCTCAACGCTTCTCGGCTTGCTGACTCAGCTCTCAAAATGCCACTGCTGAGGAAGGGACCCATCACAGATGGCCATGGTCACGTACCCTTTGTGGCTAAGCGGATCTACCACCTTCATGCACTGCCCCACAGAGACCTGGTAGAGGCGGTTGTTTTTCTAGAGAAGAGAGGAAGACAGACGGGATTTACCTACTAGAACTTCCCTTCTACCCCACTGCCAAACTGAAGCTGAAACTGATGCCTACAGGGGTGCTCCCTGCTGAGGAAGGAGCAGCTCAGCAGCCCCTCTCCCCCAGGCCCTGACACACCAGACCCACAGCAGCACCATTTAGAAGCCGGAGTACAGCACACCCCATAACCACGGTCAGACCTTGGAACAAAGGCTCTCATACCCTTCACAGGGACCCAGTTTGGATTCTGTTCACGCCAGAGTCTCTTCATGAGATGGAGGGATGATAAAAACCATTCCCCAGCACCCAGCAAAGGAGCCCACGAGGCCGCAGTGCAGCACGGCCAGTGCAGCAAGGCAGGAGAACACAAGCACACACAGTGCTCTCCCCAGCACTCACCCCCTGCTGGCTACTTGAAGCTCAGAGGGCTTCTGGAGCTCGGTGCACTCAGCGTACCAGTAAACCTCTAATTTTATTTTCCCCTATGTGCTCTCTTCCCTGGAACCTGCATAAGCTTTTACACTCACAGCCTCCTGTGGTAGGGCATTCCATGGGTCAGTGCCCCACCACACAACTGGCCTCCTCTTTTTGAACTTGCCCTCCATTGTCTTCATTCAACAATCCCCAGTCTTGTATTGTAACCAACAGCGCGTGGGTTGGCCTCTCTCTATACCAGGCACTTGCACATTTACTGTATTATTTCCCCTCCCTCCCATGAGCCATCGCCTTTCTAAACTAGTCCCAGCTTGCTCCATATTCCTCATGCAAAAGGTGCCCCGTAACTTTGCTTTGCCCTGCCACCCACCTCTGAACCTTCTCCAGCCCTAATTCAGCCTGAGAGGAGGAGACCAGCATGCACAGTATGAGCAAACTACAGCGGTGTGATGTCATTTCGCTGCTTTGGTCCCTGTTGCTTTTCTCATCTGATTGTTTCCTATTGCTGTTGATCATCACCGAGCACTGTTACAGATCCCCCTCCCGTACCCCCAGCGGTCAGGGTCAGCTCAAAGCCCACGTTTCGCATTCCTACCACCACCGCTTGCATTGCCTAACTGCTGCGTACACCGCGTTCAAGTGGCTGCTTGGTTACCCATTTCCCCAGTCGTGGAAAATCGCTGTCCGCTAACTCGGAAGCTGAAGAACCCCAAACAACCTCATCTCAGCAGCAAAGGAAAAGGCCTGCACGTCCTGGAGCTCAGGGAGAGTCTTGCTGAGGCTGAAATGCAGCCACCAAGGCTGCGTAACTTTTGTATGGGCTGCCTCGACTGTGGGCCAGGCTTGGTAAATCTGAGGTTTGGTCATAATTAAACTCGACCCTGATGTCCTGTTAGCGGTACCAAGGCATTAATTACAAGCAACGTGCTATACGCCAGCCGCTCCACTTACCCCAAACGTCCACTGCTGCGAGCCACCGGAGCCGTGGCATTTCATCAGACGAGGTGGATCAGATGAGCGAGTTTCCGACACATCCAAGCAAAGGAGATTATTTAAAATCAGCTCGTGGTCTTCGTTGTAAACCCAGACCTGAGAGAAGAGATAGAAAGACGTTTATCACGAAGTTTTCAGATGTCAAAGACGTGCCCTGCAACGCTTGCTGCCTCTCTTCCAGCAACCGAGATGCAGCTGCAGCGCTGTTGCCTTCCCAGCGTCACGCAGCACTGCCCCGCGCAGAGGCAGTAACAGGACCGCTCGCGATCCTGCTCTGTACCGGCGATTTGAAAATTAAGCAGCCCCCACATGTTCCTCCTGTCCTGTCAGCTAGGCAAGGTGACAGCACCGAGGATCTCTGAGCAGGTGACCAGCTCTGAGCCAAGCCATTGAAGCAGGCAGCAAATCTCCTTACCCAAAGCTGATCCCTTAGGCACGCAGGAGGCTGGTGGATTGCCTCAGCTCCACGCAGGAGGCAGCACAGGGCCCAGAGGAGGAAGCCAGGTGACAGCAGACAGGCCAAGAGCTGCATGGAATCAGCTTGGCAGGCATTGGCAGTAAAAAGGTATCGCCAATTTTCTTGGAAACTGCTGCATTTGGCCAGGAACACACAGGGGTTTACTTAACACCGCACTGTGGGGTTAGCTTGTGGAAGCCGAATGATGGAAAATCAAAATCATCTGTGCGGACTCTGGTGCCAGGCAGCCCATGTCAGTCCCCATGCTGGTCCCAGGGTCCTGCTCCTTACAGGTGGTGGCCTCGCACTCGGAGACCTTCATTCAGGTAGAAGATGATCATTGGCATCCAGGTGCTATCAGAACTTTCCGTGCTGCTCTCTGGGGGCATGAGAAATCGCTGCTTCACCATTCTCATGCTGAAACTACGTGGTCCATGACCGACAGGTCTGTCCCCAGCCAAAGTGCTTTTGCTAGTGCTGCCCTGCTTAGACTGAGACCGGTCCTCCTACTGCACTTCCACTTTGTTTTAGCTGAACCTACGTGAAAATGCCTGGATCTGGACCTCAAGAACCTACACAATTCCCCAGCAGCTCAGCTGGTGGTGGGAGCCGAATTCAGCCCCTCTCTGAAGCCGATCCGTATAAAGCAAGAATGCACGGATTCACATTTTCAGCTTCAATCGTGCTGGGGTTCCTGAATTTACATTTAAGAAGCTTCTCTGTTGTCATGCTGAAAACCACTGCCACCTCTAACAAGCAAGGACACACTCCAGCTGTCAGTGTGTCCTCTCCCCCATGCTAATGTGGCACAAGCAGGTATTTTTATTGCTGGCATAAAACACTGCTGGGCACCTTTGGTTGCTGCAGTTCGTGCCCATACCCTGCTGGCTCTCACTGGATGCTGGACCATCTATCTGGTCTCACTGCAGGAGCAGCTGGTCCCCTTTCCTCCCTCAGCACCTTCAGAGACTGGGCCAAGATCAGTTCGGCATTGGACCTGGAGCTCTCATAACCAACGTGAGACTCTCATCGCTCTGCCAGAAAGCAAAGGAATGGATGAACTTTGACGTGTCTGCACCTTCAAGCAGCCTAGGCAAGACAGGTATGGGAAAGGAGGAGAAAGCATGTGCAAACTGGAACTCTGCAGTGAAGGGAACATATGGAGACCATCTGGCTAAATACCAAACAACTTCTACTATTCTGAACCCACAAATGCCCTTGCATTCACGTGGCACAGCATCTGGGCAGCATCTTCCAACCTCACCGGATGCTGAGCAGGCAACAGCACAGCTGGCCAGGTCCCTGGGTCTGCTGCTGTCCCCAGACCCATACTGGGCTGTGCACAAGGAGCATCTCTGCTCAGCCACAAAATGAGAGGGAATCGAGCCCCTCATTACTGCTCCAGAAATACAGACCTACAGGCACACTAAGTTCTTCTGGCGTGCTGTTGCTCTGGTGCTGCAGTACACACACCCTCTATGTGATTTATTTTTTCCCCACTAAGTCTGCATGAGTTTCACACTCGGTATATAAAACATCTAATTCCAGGCAGCAAAATCAAGCAAATAAAACTAGTTCTGATTACTTTGTTTGTTTGATTAAATTACACACAACCTTCTGGGGCTGTGATTCAGGACACTGCTTCAGTTGGACAGCATGATTAAAAAGTATGAAGCCCATTCACTATCCTGATGCCTACTGTAATACAGTGAATGACTCCCCTGAAGAAATGCAGGTATTGCATTGAAACTTGTCCCAGCCTCAGGAGTTCTGTGCTTTCTAGCATACTTTTCCAGTTTAAACCCTCTCATGAGAAAGAAAGCACATCAAGATTAAAGAGGAGGAGAAAATGGAGAAGTAACAGGACTTGCCAGAACATTATTATTATTGAAAGAAGAATAACGATGGAGCCAAATCCCAACAGCAGATGAAGTTGGTAAGAACTGAGACAGGACTGCAGTGACACTCCATTAATCAGAAGCTGAGTAACAGCAAAGAACACACAACAGCGGTGAAATCCACTGCGATTCTTCTCCAGAAAGGCTTAAGTGAGACAGCCAAAATTAATTTCAAACTAATTATGCATTTGAGTAGAAAACAAAGGAAAGAAAAACAAGCCCTGAATTTGGAATACGTTATGGTTCCAAATTCAGATTGGGATATCACTATGAACTTGCAGATTACTGACAGATTCAAGCACAGGGAAAGCAAAGGCACCCCATGGGGTTTTTCATGAAGCCTTTGCATACTCTGAAATTAAGGATTTTGCTGCTGATGGTGGAAGGATGATATTTAGCTCATGTTGTTACAGGCTGGCAGGAACAACAAGTCCACAGAATAAGATGGAAACATCGCCTGGCAGAGAGCACCACTGCTACCTGATCTACAAGGGAAATAATCTGCTCTCATTTTCTTTTTGTCCATGACTTGCCCAGGTTCAGGCTCAATCCCAGTAGCAAAAGCTTGGCCTATACTCAGTAAGGTGCCTGCCCAGGATTTATGCCTCAGTTCTACGTGATGTCTTGTTTTGCCATTCTACATATTTCCTATATAAATTGCATTCTTTTTTGTGTTTAAAAAAATAATAATAACAACAACAACAACAGACAAGGTACAGGATATTTTCATCACGCATCCATTTCCTAACACCTCAGAGCGTATCTCTGGCAGATTTCCATTTCTAGAAATGGAAGTGTGCCCAGATCCCCCCACAGAGAGGAAAGAAGCACCTTTAATTGCTGACCCCAGAGACATACTAATCACTGACCTGCTTCACATGCCTAAGGAAGATCACTGACCATTTTCGGTGAAGTCAAAGAAAAACACTGGGATGCAAACTAGAATATAATGAGCTGCTTCTATTTTCAAACATAAACAAAAAGGCAGATGTTATGGAGAAACATCTCTCCAGAACAAAATTGATCAAATTTGGTGTTAAATATGATTTAACTTGGTGACTGCTGCAGGATTGGCCTCTTTCTAGCATTGGCTTTTTCCCTGCCTCTCAACCCAGGCACCAGGGCAAGCTGGCAGACAGGCCTCCCTTCGGCCTCGGGCTGCAGGGGCCCTTCAGCTGCCAACAGACCCCTCCGAGATCTTCCCTCAGGCAAAGGGCTCCAGGTTTGGGAGCGCTCAGCTGCCTGCCTGAGTCTCCCACCATCCGTCAGCACCCTCCCTCCTGGCTACAGGGCCACAGAGGTCCCGCTCCTGTCACTGCTCCTGTCATGGCCTGGTGCTGAGGCACCCGGGCCACTGAGGAACATGGCGGCCCGGGGCAACCTTCTTGCTGCCAGGACGAAGCTGGTGCACACATCGTCCTGGGCACCTGCAGACACGCACATGGCATTTGCTAGAGCAGGTCCTGTGGACAAAATAAATGGGAAGAAGTCCAAAGTATGAACTCTGCCAGTATCATTTGTTTTTATTTTTTTTACAAGTACAGCTTACAAAGAACTGGATTTTGAATTCAACCCCTTCGAGAGGTAGTGCAGAGTATTTACAGATTTAAGACAGAGTTTTCTTAGAGCTTCTAGTACCCCCAGGATTTTACTTCAACCCACATAACATAAAAAACAACGACCCAGCCTTCTCCCAGACTGATTGCTATGACAACTTTGGCCCAATATACATACAGACAGTTAAGTGGAAATAGGGCTTTTGCATCATAGCTTCATATGCAGCTCGACAAAATCTTTCAGTAGTACTTCTGCCCTTGGAAAGGAGTTAGATATCACTGAAGATGGGATGCTGGAGCTTTTTTGTTCTCTCATTTTGCTAATATTTGGACTTCGTAACTGTGGTTTCAGGCAGCCACTGTTGGTAAAGGAGGCACTCTCTTCCCTTTCTCCATAAATCCCTATACCCCAGTGTATCCCATTGATTCCTCTTCGCGATTTTTTTTTAAACCATAATTAAGAGATACAGGACCATGTTACCGATTTTTTTTTTTTGGCCCAATAAAAGATGACATTATTTCTACAGTGTGATTAACATAAATAGGTAGCAGCCAGCTCAACTAATTCAGAGGTAATTCAAGTGAGGAGAGGGCTCAAATGGTGCCTCAACCTAGGAGAACAGCCCATAGTACCATCTGCTTTTGAAAAATTGAGTTAACTATGTAAGACTTGGGGTCCAGCGTCAATACGGACAATGTATTAAAACAAAACCTATGACCCAACCTAGGAAAAATAAACAAACCAAGGAATTTGCAGTAGGTATTAGAGTGAAGCTCACTGTTCCTAGGGAACAAATATTTCAAAGTTGTATAGAAGCATCAGCCTACCCTTTGGCTTTCCGAGTGCAATACAAAAGGCATGGCTGGCCAACTGGCAAAGCTTCGTGGATATACACTCTTATTTTGTCTGCAAATTGCATTAGAGCCAGAGGAATGCATTAGAAAACTTCAATCCAATCCATGCAAGACAGTACTACAACAGAAACAGCCCTTTGTGTGAAAGAATCAGTGCTGCGAGCCGTGCTGACGGGAAGAGCTCTCCAGTATTTGAGCAGTTACAATCTGTTGCTTAGATTGGCACTATTGCATTACTCAGCCAGAGAGTTTTTAAAAGACATAAATTCAGCTTAAGAGCACAAAGAAGCCTCCTCAGCACGAGGAAGAGCTGTGCCTACTGTTTTGCATCATCATAGCTATGTGAATATACTTCAGCTCTTTTCTTACGGTTAACAACAACATCACAGCACCAAACAACTTGTGAAAGTCATCAGGAACAGCAAAGGTTGGTGGTCTATAATCATTCCTGTAAGCTACTGCTATCCAGGAAACCCAATGTCCTCCTGAAAGTTTTTTCAAAACAGATGTATGCTTCCTGTTCCACTTCTCAGCGTGTTGCTGACATTTTGTGTAAGTGACAGTTTGTTAGAGGGACTGTAGAACTGTGTTCTTCAATCTGTTAAAAAAGCAGCAGGCAGACATAGCTTGCACTTCTTCACACTCACTGTGTGGTATCAGAAAAGCAAGCTTACACCCATGAGGCGGAGAATTAGGGAGAAGGATCTTACAGAAGTACTGCAACAATTTAATGAGTGCATCCTTCTACAAACTGTTTAAGAGTCAGAGTCTGAAGTATGCATGCTGACATTTATAAAGTGCTACAAGAGTGTTAACAGAGCTTTTCTGAAATTTTCTGCTCAAATCAATTATCTTTTAAAGTCCCATCAGCAGATCACAGATGCACATGCTTAGATACCTTGCCACTTCCCAGACTGAATGGCAACAGTCACATTTTTAAAGCTTAATATGTTGCTAAGTTAAAGAAAGCTTAAATTATTGAAATGAAGCAAACACACAGAGGAGAATAACTCTTTCTAATCAAAAGTAGAAGAAAATACACTAACTCGGCAGACTGTGAAGAGATTTTTTGGAAAAGGACCTTGGTTTTAAGCATTTAGGTCAGGAAGAAGGCAAGCAGACATTAGATATATGACAAACCCTGTCTAGATCACAAACACTCCCACCAGTTAGCCTTGTGTTGGCCATTATGTTTCCTTCCAAAACCGTCATTCTTTGATGCTCCTCTTCAAAGTTTGGCAGTAACTACTTCTACTTCTTTTCCTTTGGGACAGGCTCTAGTACGAAGTACTTCGGCATCCTTACCATCTAATCACCATCTGATTAACCTTAGACATGATGTTTTCTGGTAGAATCCACAACACTTAGTGTTTTGTTTTTTTTTTAAACTCTCGCATTTCATTATGAAAGACTGGAGATGCCTGATCTTTCAAAGTCCTCAAATACTTTCTAGCCTCCTCCGACACCCCAATTTTTGTGGTATGCACCACCTTGTGCATCCTCAGTTTTGTTTACGGAGGTCAGACACACTACTGACTTCAAGTAGAAGAATTTCCTTTGGCAATCTTGGCACTTCCTCCACACAACCACACAACTACAAATTTTCATTCTGTGTTAGCCTTCTGCTTGCAAAATTCACATTCAGTATTTCTGCTTCTCAACTTCTGTTACTTCAGGCTTCTTTGCATTGACCTTTGTTCTAACAGGTCCTGTCACCTCTCCTATTTGTGCTATTTCTAACTACAAAATTACACAGAAGACCATCTTCCAGTCAAAAGAACTGGGATCAATGAGTCTCAAGAAGACTCAATTTTGTTTCCCAGCCCTTTGCATGTTTTCCTAGGTAGAGTTCACTTTGCTCCTTCATCTGACTGAGCAGTAGCATGTATTTTTCAAGTGAGGATGCTATGTATTCACAGAGCAAAAGTAGCCTGGAAAGAGATAAACAGTGATAACTTATTCTTATTCCTCAAGGAAAAAATAACTGGCATCAAATGAAACCATCACCAAGTGGCATCACATTATTTCTACAGAAAGCACAGCTAAGCTGTGGTACTCACTGCTACAGGATTCCAAAAGCCTACAGGAGGTCAAAATGCAATTAAACGCTCATGGAAAAAAGAAAAAAATTTAAAGGCTATTGTCTAGTTATGAAGTTTCTCTAAGTAAGCATCCTGGGGACAGGATAGCTGGGTACCTGCCTTTCACGAGACCCAACACAGGCTTTCATATTAAGGCTAAAGGCATAGAACAGATGGTTCTTGAGCACAAATTATAGTTTCTGGCCTTTTCAGCTAATATTACCAAAAATGACAATTAAAAGCTTCCAATACTCAGCAAGTTTCTTGCTATATTTTATAAGCATAAGTTGTTAAATGTCCCCCTTTTTTTTTTTTTTAAACATTGTTCTCATGTACCTAGAGAAAGAATGTTCAAGAAGATACAAAAGAGAGCAGGCTGACATGCACTCATGAGATGTATTAGGAGAGCAAAACTAGTATAATAGCAGAAAACCATAGTATTGGTTAACATACTTGGTTGAAGAACAAAATCATTGTGAAAAATAGCACAGCCAGTTGTTTTTTTGTGAGAACTAATTGCATAGTTTACCACTAGTAAACTAGATTCATAAGAAAAGCCAGAGATGAACAATCTGAGCATTAGTTTGTCTTTCTCAAAACCAAAAGGCTAACTGAAGTTTTCTGTCTCCAGGAGAAAAATCAGAAAAAGGCTTTAATAAGGAGGGAAAAACAACAGGCTTCCTCCTCCAGCCATGTGGCAGCTCACTATTATAAATAGCACATGAAAGAGAAGGGAAACAGTAACTGTGAGGACCCATCTGTTCTTACTGTGGACATCATCCACAGGAGAAAATTTCTGCTTTCTCTTTCACAGGCTGAACGGCTCAGAAAGCATCTTAGCACCTTTGGCACCGTAAATGTACTATCGCTGGTGCCAATCAGTTACATGTATGCACTCAGTAGAGACCATACCTTGACCTAAACCTCGATTCCCATTCCACCTTCAATTCATCCACCTTTCAAACAGGGGCCTACAATTTGGTCATAGTGATGGTTACTCCGTACTCTAGAGGCAAAGTGCAGGGATGTATTGTCTGGTCCTGTGTAAGAAGCAACTGAGACCATGTGTCTACAGCCAACTACACTCATCCCAACACTGGCTAACACCCCTCATTGTCCTCCTTGGTCACATTCAGCTGGTGAGATCACAGGCAGGAGCAGAAAGTCCCATTAGTTGACAGCGTGCACAGCTTTTCACCTGGGACTACTACACATCATCCTGCTTCTACTCTTGCACTTTCCATATCCTGAAAACTACTGCCCATTTCATCAAGTACCAAGTTAGTCTAGCACAACCTACCTTTGGTAAAGCTATGCTGCATTACATCCCGTGCTCCATCTACCTTGTGTCTTTGACTACTTTTCTCTTTAGATGAGATCTAGTTTTTAGACTTGGGTGCCATGGGCTTCTAAATCATAAGGCTCCCAATGTAGTTTTTAGCTAGATAAAAGTCTTTAAGGCATTAGGTCAGGATCTCTCTACCCTGGAGATCTGCCCCCTCTCCCTGAGTCCTGAATTTCCGTTGCCTGAAAGAACAGAAGTGGAATAGCAGAGGCTTCATGTAGTGATATAAAAACTCTCAGTAGATTTTCACATCCATTCCCAATTAATCTCCTAATTAGCAACTCACCTGCAGCTGAAGAATTTTCTAAATTTCTTAGAATTCCTTCTATTTAATAAATAGCAACGAATCATTCATTCACCCTAAACTACAGCCACACCAGCAGAGCACTAGTAGCATGGTGCACAAAGAACAGCAGGCCAGGAAAAGGCTGCCTTGAATCCCAGTATGAGGAACGGGCTGAAAGCTTCTACAAATTCTGAAGTGTCAATCTGCAGATTATGAACCCATCAGGAGCCACTTGAGAACAGTCTTCAGCCACACACAGAGATTCAGCCCATAAAGACGGGAGATTATAATACCCAGCACTCAGTAGGTAGAGTGTTAAGTTCCACAGCCTCCTCTGCCAGCCTTGCAGTTTGAACAATACTCTGAAGTCAGCCTGCTTGCTGACGAGATGTTATACTAGGGCATTTTGCCAGCAGGAAGACATATGAGCAATTTGTAAGGCATGGATCGCTATTCAAATAATTAGGAATATCATACCTGGTTTTGATCGTTGTAGTCACATTCCCGAACCACTACCAGGCCTCCTTTCTGACTTGGAT
Source organism: Anseranas semipalmata (assembly GCA_013399115.1). NCBI lineage: Eukaryota > Metazoa > Chordata > Aves > Anseriformes > Anseranatidae > Anseranas > Anseranas semipalmata. The sequence goes on from VXAA01003459.1 coordinate 1,135,781, forward strand.
GGCCCTGGGCAACCAGGCATTTGTTGGTTTGAAGGTGATACAACTACAAAAGGAAAACAGTTTGATGGACAGAGTAAACAACAAACATCACATACCAAACAGAACATATGGTAATACTTTGGAAGCACACAATGTGCTCACAGGCGCACACACACAACACGTAATAAGAACCCTGCTTCCCTTTTAAAATACCATTTTGTTTTTCAGATAATTTGAAGGGGAGAAAAAAGCATTAAACAGTTCCATTTTGCTTTCTAATTATATCAAGTTTTCCCTCTTTATGGTCCAAGTGCAATACACACAACATGGCTCAGCACATGCAAGCCATACTCTGTCAAGCTTCTTTCCCTTCTTCACCCTCCACAAAAGTCTGAGGTCCCAGGTAATGACAGATCAGGGAAGAAGGGAAAAATGTAAGCACCCCCCAAATGCCCAGTTCAAACGCATCGCCTAGACTGATTTGGTCCCTGATGTTGTATCAGAGAACTAGACTGAGGTCAGGAGCCTGTCCTGTGATGCAAAGCACCTACCAAATCAAGCAAGGAGGTTTCCAGCACATTAGCCATCTCTCTCCTGATCTGGGCAATGATGCTCACCCTAAAAGCCACCTAAGGTTTTCTGTCTGAGGATTAGTTCGTCCTATTCCAACAGTCCAAAATCATTAAGATATTGATGTATATAATCCTATACAGTTACTCTGTGAGACAACACACCTCTAATTCTGGCTTTAAATTACACACACGCCCTGAACTAATTGGTGGTCAGCAGAATGCTTCCTTTCAGCCTGATCACTTTTCTTCCCCGGTGAGGTGGGAATCAGGCCGTTTGGGCAGCAATCACTGCCTGCACTTCAAGAACCTCACCGCGCACAGCCAAGGGTGCGAAAGACAACAGATGAGCGCCCTGGCCATGGCCACAACTCTGCCATTTCCTTCCCCACAGCAAAAAGCCCCACTTGCTACCAAGCATTGGTGAGTGTATTTGACAGCCACTGTATGTGCGGGAGATGGCAGCGCAGCAGATCTGGCATGCATATTAAAATAATTATAGCCAATCTGCAGCTGGATGTAGAGTAAAAAAATATATTTGCTGTCCTGAACTTGAGGCCAGGCTGACTAATTAGCTAGTTGCATTTTATTACGAAGACATAGCTGCCTTGGCATTTGTATTGATTCTGCAGATTTTTATAGGCCAAAAGACACTTCCAGTAATAAAAAGAACAAACTGCTCCATCACACGATAGCAAAAATTAGAGAGCACAAACACCAAACAATATTCTTCTCTAAACACAATTTCTGGAAATAGCTGTCCCAAGACACATCTACAGCCTCCTCAAGTGCACCATGTCTCTTCTGTTCCCTATACACATCTGAAACAAATTACACAAAACCTTCTAAATAACATTTCCTCACACCCCAGAGACTTCTAGGAGAGATCTCATTTTCATCATTCCTCACTCAACAGTAGGCTTTTAAACCATACAGCTATGTGAGTTTTATATGATTTTTTTCCTTGTTTTTATTTGCCATGATGATCAGCATCTGATAACACTGTTAAGAACTGTCACAATTTGTGATCGTTACGGTTCTTCCCAGCTGTCAAACCAGCACTTATCTCTGGTCCAATTAGTTTTTGAGAATAAGTTGGGATTTGGAGTGATTCATCCTGAACCCTGAAGAGCCTGGCACGCAGTGGTGACATTGGCTGATCGTTCTGTTCCTTGTAGGCATCTGGAACTAGTTTGTATCGCCATCAGAGCCAAAGCTCACTCTCTCACACAATGCTGGGTATAATCCTTGAACCCCAGAGAATCAAGCTGAGGAACTGCATTTTTCTGTGTCTCGTCTCCCCCTTCTTAAAGGACGAACAAAGTTTTTCCTCCAACTTAAACCATGAAAAATCATTGTTAGGAAGATTTCCCGTTACTGTTGGTGCCTCAGCAGCCTCCCCCCAAATCAACGCTTCCTTAAACTTCTGTCCAAATCAAAGCAGAAAGCCATTAGATTTCATGGACAGAAAAGAAAAAAAAAAAAAAAAAAAAAAAGCAAAAGTCTGACTAGGGGAATAACAGAATAACAACACCAGTTCATTGTATCAGTTGTACTCAGGGAAACTACCATCTTTGCCCTAATAAATAACTTTACAACTTAGCTGGGATACAATTACAAATATACTCCACAAGTTGTGGCTTCCCAGGCTGCTGCTTCCAAGCAAAAATCTAATGATGTCAACAGGCTGCCCATGAGCTCTGGTCCTCCAGCCCGAATCTACTTGCAGGACCACCAACTGTCAACAGCTATTTACTGCAGACTGTGCTACCTTGTGGAGAACGCACATCACTACTTAATGCTTCCAATTACTGAGACAGATTATGGTTAGCAGACTGCTGCCTATGTGCACGTGAATTAGTTCAGTCAAAGGTCTTCTCTTGCACAGGGAGGACCTTGACAAAGTTGCATCAGGTTGGAAGTTATCCATTATTTTGGGGAAGCATAAAGAACACTTGTTAGCCAAATGTGGCACTGGAGAGAACAGATGCAAATACATGCTGGCTTTGCCTTTATACAAATCCATAAACACAGGCGTCAGAGCTAAGGCATAAATCATGATTTCCTTCATGAATATACGCAAAAATATATTTCTCCCCTTCTACTTGGAAAAAAAAAAAAAGGAGAAAGATATTTTTGCTCATTATTTAGGAGCTGAGACTAAAAAAGCCATCATCAGGTGCAAATGGTCATCTTTGCAGAAAATCATCTAATAAAAGCAATGAGTTTGGAAACCCATTATATTGTACTCTTATCATAAACCAACAGAGCATGAATGTTTCAGGCCAAATCTCTCTTTATCCAACAGCCATGAAAGCGTACTCTAAAGACATCAAAACTTCATAACTCAGAGCTTTGAGGCAAGAAACTTCACTGAATAGTATCTATTCTGAAGACGAGCTGAAATATAGATCAAACTGATTCACCTTTGTCTAAAGACACAAAATCAGTTATTTTCAAGGCAGTTTGTTACAAAACTAAAACTCTGTGCTCTACGGAAACAGAGCATCTTTCTTACATTTCACCAAATCTTTCTGAAAAAGACCTCTAAAGACAGACTTCTGTATTTTTAAGAAAGTTTATCTTACCCTTCCACGTTGGATTATTTTTGGTCGTTTCTGTGCTCTATTAATAAAAACTGGCTGTGGAGCTTTGGCATTGGGCCCAGATATTTGCATCTCAGGATAGATATTATCCAAATACCACTTAAATGACTTGCAGTTCAACCTTTTTCTCAATTCTACACGGTCAGAAATATTTCCATAGTTCCTCGTCCTTAGCTCAGGTCTCAAAGCGAAATACTGCTCCTATATTTAAGAGAAACAGGGTGGGGGGAAGGGGAGGAGAATAATTTCAGATTACTGATTTCCAACTTCTTCCTGCTTGCAGAGCTCTCAAAGTTTCATTTCAGTGAATTTCATTCATCAATATTATTACGAAAACTAGAAGAAAAATCCCCTGATAGAGCTTTTAATTCCAGCTAGATTTACAAAGCTAATAGAAAAGGCATGGTATTTTTACATCAACTAATTTACCAGATATTATTTAAAAATCATTTTCAGGGCACTGAGGTGTGGTATTTTGTTGGATTAATCTCTACTGGACACCTGAAATTTACTGACAAATAGTGTTGTTCTGACACTTTTCAATTACCTAGTGCCATCTCTGGTATAGAGATAACAGGCCGTATCATTTCAAGACAGATCACACACCTGTCCTTATCAAGATCGTCGAGCATTTGGATACTATTAATGCATCATCACTTTTTTAAAAGCAGAGGAAGAGGAAACATCAGATACAATGGAATGTTGGACAACTCTGAGAAAGTTTGGAGATAGACTAACATTACTATGAGAAACTGGCCTGCTTCAAGAGTAGCTCTGTTACTCCAGTTGCCTCTTTTCTGGTTAAAGTTCAGACTTTCATATCCTACCCTTTCTGGATTTTTTTTTTTTTTTTATTTCCATTGTATGTGTGAACTTTTTTTTTTTAATCTTTGTCACAACTTGTCAAAAGCAAAGTGTAAATTTTGCTCTTTGCCTTCCATTATGCAATTTTCTTTATTAAATGTTGGTATTTGCTCTTTGCTGCAAAACAGGTCCTCTCAGTCTTATCTTTGTTCTATTCATCACACAGTCACTTCAACAAACAAAAATATCTCCAAGCTTGCCTTCCAACCATAAATCTGTCATAATGACAGTCTCTGGCAACTATCATGGAATTAGATTAGAAACAGCTGGAAAAGGTCAGAACACAAGTCTCTGATAAGAGACTGCTACAATCGGCAGTTTAAGTCCTCTTTGGACAAAGCGGTATGAGCTGGAAATAAGAAAGAATCAATTCCAAGCTGCAGAGAAAGCCATCATTAATCATGAAACAACTGTGCCCAGACAACAATAAAAGGGAAAGTGATAGATCAAATCTACCAATGCATTATGGAGAATGGAGATAAAAATTAATGACCCTTAATAGGTTCCTCAAAGTGATAGACCATCAAGATAAAAGAGGGGCTTTGAAGCATAAACCTTTAAGGATTATAAATTTAAGAAAATATGTCTTGTATAGAAATTGTAGGGACCACAGGAGCTGGCCAGAAAGCAAATCTTATGGTCTCACAAGGCAAAACGCCCTCAAGCATCAGAGATTTGGGCTTCACAAGAAAGATGCGATCTACTTTAAAAAGCATTAGTACCAAGGTCTGAAGACAAAGAAGGAATGCTCTTGCCCTTGAATCCAGAAGTCAATCCTGATTGACCTTACAGGGCTAGACAGACCAAGAATCAGATCGCTAGTTAAAACAAAAAGCAAACAAAGAAACAACAAAACCTCTGTCTCACCAACATGGAAAATACCTGAAGGCATACACCTCCCACATGATATTGATTTGGACACAAAACAATGCAGAGCTTACAAGAAACTCATTCATCATCTTTTATTTCATTAAAAAGGCATAAAACTGAATCTCCTGCAGGCAGTAGAACTAACAGGGAGTAAATCTGAATGCTTAAAAGCAAAACCACAAGCCTACAGAATTTAGAAATTCATAACAAAATTAACACTATGAAGTCAGAATACAGAAGCAAGACCCCATTAGAAATGCCAGCAGACCTCACTGTGATACAGTCCTTATACAAACAAGCCAGTTAATAACTATTTCATGTCCTAGAAATGTCTCTTACCTTATATTCATCCATCCACACATGTGCCAGCCTCAACGAATTATGAGCCATGGTGTCCTGTCCCCGTGGTGAGCCATAGGGACGTCTTTTACGGAAAATGTGTCCCACTCTGGAGCAGGGGATGATCAGAAGCCTACCCCCACACATCCAGATCTGTCCAGACAAAAGCAGAACATAGCTCGTCATATGCACACTGACAAGGCTCGCTACCTCCTCACCTCCAAGAGATACTTAGGCAGGTTTACGTGCAATGACAGAATTAAGTGTCAGCAACACTGTTCTAAATGCCATGCTTTCTGACAAGTTAAATTATTAGATCTTCAGGTTATAAAAAAACATTTTGGTCATATCACACCTTCCACTTAAAACATCACAGCTTTCACAAAACAAATATTATGCTATTCCAAAATTTTACGCTTTAATGACCTATTAGAAAACACTGAAATATATGGGCTGGGATTTAACTTGTAGATTAAGATATCTGAATTTATTTGCCTACATGAGAATCACATGTCCACACTTCCACAATAGATAATGTAGATCACTCAGTATCATCAAGTAGACAGTTTATAATTAATTCACTTCTAAGTGACTGGATAAGATCAGTCGCTTTTTTGTTTTTTTCCTTCACAACTCTTTCCCAGGGAGACAGGGCTTCCAGACCTTATAAGGCTCTCTGAATATACAATGTATGAAATGCCTGTTCTTATTTTTGAACTCCAATCTTGATTTCTCTAATTTGACAGATCTCTAAAGTTTTGGGGTATGTGGTTTGTTTTTATTTGCTTGCTTGTTTGTTTGGGGGGTTGTTTTTTTGTTGTTGTTGTTATTTGTTAACTTCACTTTTTAATCCCCATTTCCTATTTCTTATGGTAGCATCTCATTTTTGGACAGACTCATCAAATCTGCTGATGAATCCACTTCACAAAAGTGAAGAACTAAACATGGCATTGAGCACAAAAGGTTGCTTTCTTTCAGGGGAGTAACAGAGGAGAAAATACAGCAAGCTCAATGAAACATCACTTTCAAGTCTCCTGATAATGATTTTCTCATTATTTTTCCAGCCAAGCTGACTCCTCTACTTCATTCTTAACTCACTTACAAAAGAAATTTTACATTCCCATGCCCTCAAAATGGAGGCTGAAGTGTCTGAAAACCCCACCTAGTGCCTAAGGAAATAATAAGCTTGTTTATTGTTAATGCTGCTGTGAGCCACATATATGCTTTTTAATCTATTTATAAGAAATGCTTAATGAATTTCACAAACTATTTTCAGAAATTTACATGATTACTCTTTTCTATGCTTCTCTAGTATTATGAAAAGTTTAGCCAAACAAAGAAAAAAATACCAAAAATTCAGCTACAGAGTTGAACTCTCTTTAATTTTCCCATTAAAACTTAACTTGAAAATTATTGTAAAGGCTAGTTAGTGTGCTAAAGGCATCCTTCCTAGGAAGGAAAGTGCCGCTTTTGGTGTGCAAATAGCTATTCCAGTGCTAAAGAAACTGTACAGAGGGAAGAGAAGAAGCCAAACAGAAGTTCATAATCCAATACACATAAAAGCAAGATTACCCGAAAAGATATTTCCAGATTTTCTCCTCCCCAGATGTCCATGCCACTATCATACTGTCCAAGTTCATTAAAGTACTCACGATCCATGGCAAACAGGCCTCCAGCCATAGTTGGTGACCTAAAATGGAAAAGTTAAAGAAGTTCACTCTTTTAGACAAAAACTGTGATTTTAGCTGAATCAGTTAAAAAGCTTACATTTAGACCTACTGAAGGCAATTTCAACCTGATGATTTCTAATTTCTGCAGGACTTCAGTTCTGTAGTCTCACAATATATTTTCAGAAGCAGATCTGTAAGTGGTATTTGTGATCTTTCACTATTGATGTACCTGTAAACCATATTTCTGTGTACAGGAAATGAACTTGAGGAAGAAGGATGGAACAGAGAAAGAGAAACAAAATGGCTGTCTCCACTTTTTTTTGTCACTCCAAAAAAAAAAAAAAAGAAAACACCTGTGCAAGTTTGGAGTCCATTAAGTTTTCTAAATTGAAAATTAGGAGCCACCATTAATTAGCTTCTGGTAAAGACAGATCTAACTTCCCCTACAGTCACAAATGTGTACACTTACAATAATAAGTTCTCCCTCTTACAGGAGCAAATCATACAGACTGGGTTTGACTGAACAGCAGAAAAAGAGTACAACCCAGAGTGCATTTTACTTCCCCGTATTACATTGGATCAAGAAACAACAGTTATGCAAAAGAAGGTCTAAATTTAAGTTATGCAAGCCAAGAAGGCTGCTAAAAGAAATAGTACTCTATCTCAGATAGAATTTAAGTACCAGGACCAGCACTGTTTCATCACTGATGCCATGGTCAGCTGATAAATGATTGATAAGTTATTTGAGCTTTTATATTTGCATACGTTGTCTTTGGAGTTTCCCAGTTTTTTACCTTGCCTGTGCGTTACTAGAATGGTGGTCTATTTTGTAAAAATCTGTGTATGATCCCCATTCTACAATCTCTAGATGAAATTGCTTTTGTACCATGAAGTTTTAATATGAACATGCCCTAGAAGAGTATAAAATGGAGTAAAGACGCCAGGTAAATATGACATGATAGTGGGAACATGTAATGGGCTGGGAACAGGCTTTTTCTCATCCTTGTTAATAAAACCCTGTGATTAAACTAATCCTAAATCTGGATTTCCTTGCTTGTTCCCACACAATTTTCTACTACAGTTGCTGTACTGCAGTTTCAGCCCGGGCTGAAAGGTTCCTCTCAGTTTTCCCAGCCCTAACACCAAAATATTTCATTACAAATGTCTCTAGATCATAAAATGTAAGACTTTCCATTCGATGGAGTGCCATTCTCAAAGGTTAAATAGCAGTCTAGCTTCTCTTTCAAAGCAGCCAGAGACCTTTAAGTAGGAAAAGTCACTTTCATACTCAGAAAATATGATCTCCTTAGATGATGAGAATCCCTTCAAGTATAAAGTTCTCTGCCTTTTCCATAGGAGCGTTTCTTAAAAGTGAGTAGAAGGAAGGCAACAATGTTGAACGCAGCAAGAACTAATCTCCAGGCATGTCCCAGATTAACTCTGACAAAGGTTCTTAACAGAATAAAGATTTTAAGACTTTCTATGTTGGTTCCCTGTTCAGATTTCCCCAGGCTGTCCTTTTCCTTTTAACCTCAGTAACTGCCACAGCGACACTTTCCATACAAACCAATCAAACTGTTAAATAACTTAAGAAGTTTCCTGGCTTCTCAGACCAAGTCTTGTGACGGGTCGATGTGGAAAGACTAACTGCAGAGCTGTCAGACCACAGCAGAGAACCTCGTGCTGGAGCTGCTTGCATCAGCCTGAAACGCTCTTCGTTTACGGTCCAAGAAAAGAGAATGAAAAAGAGATGACAGCACCCAATTTCTGATTCACTTTGCAAGTCTAATAAGAGTACCACATTCCTTGCAAGGAGTCAGTTTGTCTTGAAAAAGTAAAACTCTTCCCCTTTATGAACCTGAATTCTGTACCAAGACGGGTATCAGCTTCTGCCCATTGCTCTACCAGCAGTAGTTGTTTTCATGAAGGGATTCACACTGGGAAAGCTTCTGTTCTCATATCTGAGCCATATGTGTCTGCTATTAAAGTAAGGCATCCACTAAAATCATTTTGTAACAGCTACATGTCCAGTAGGAACAAGATCTTGCCAGTTCTGTACAGGTCAGACAGTTGCCAATGGTTAAAAGGCAAAGGAAGATGCTTTCAAGTCCTAGTGTCAAGTCTGAGAAGACTTTTGTTTCAGAACAACTCTCAAACAATTCAGACCACAAAAACAATAAAGACAGGCTTCCAACAGACAATTTCAGGCATTTGCCATGTTGTGCAAAGAGACAAGTAAACTGAAATAGGTAATAGAAAATAGAAAATTATTTCTGGGCAAAACAAACAAGTCAAATATTTGACAGGTTAGGCATCTGCTTCTAAAGCTGCACGCCTAGATACATCCCATAATGCCCAAGAAGTGTTCCTGATCATCCACATGTTACACAGAGCCGACAGACTGCTGCACACCATGCAGGAGGAACCTTACTTGATAGGGGCAGTGGCTCCCTCGGGTCCTTCCAGTTCTGACAAAGGAACAAGATCCCACTTAAAGTGCAGGCCCCAGTTAAACCCTCCACGCACAACTGGGGAAGAGCTGTAGGTAAGCGTGTCAGCGCTGATTATGTCGATCACAGGGCACACCACAGTCTTGCGATCTTCGCTGATGGGAGTCAGCAGAGGTTGCAGCCACATCTCGTTCACCTCACAGTGACTGTCCAGAAACACCAGCACTTTTCCTACAGAGACCAAAGCACATAAAATACAAAGATCTGTGGTAATGTGAAATACACAGAAACGCATGCACAATTTTATCAGCAGCAGAGTATCAGCAGTATCCTTACAACCCGTGTCACAGAAGGGGAACGCCATCTGAGCTCAAAAGAGCTGACAAACCAGACTCCACAGGGATTAGTTCAGTCAGAGGCAGGAGGTAGACCCCGACTATTCACACTTAGCTACGAATTGCTCAAGTGGGCAGTTATTTATGTTTTTTTGTCAAGGTTTTATAGCTATCAAATATTCTACCCAGACTCAGCAGAGCTGTTTGAATTTAGGTGAAACAGACCACTCAGAGTCTGGAGGTGCATTTGTCCTAACACAGAGCATCTCCCATGTCAAAGTGAGACTATGGAGATAGATGAAAACGACAGCTACTGGGTTGGATGAACCATCCTCATGACAAAGCTGTCTTTGTCCATTGGCTATAATCGCCTTGGGCTTCCTTCATATCAGACTTCAACCATCCAGTTACTGTTGCAACTAATATCTGTGGATTTTAAACTCAGCCATTCTGATGGATTAATCTGCATTCATCCATAACACAGGCCACAGCATTTCAATTCCTGAATATAAAGTAATGTAGAACATCTCCCTGTTTCATTTGCCGTAGAGTTACTGTGCATTCATACCAGTTTAAAAGGAGAGTGAATGCCCTGAACTGACACAACCAAATCCACCAGTATGAGACCAGCCAACACATCAGTCCCACTGGCTTACACAGGATTATCCACCATGGTCAGAGAGGGCAGTTTGGTCCATGAAAGACCTTCAGGCTCAGCTGGTCTAAAAAGTCATCTGAACTTTAATCGCACGACATAAAATTTATATAACTTTGGAATAATGTGGAAGAGATGGAAAAGAGCTTTACAGAAAACAACCTAGAAATACACAAACATAACGAGTCATCTATTAACAACAGACAGTACCCAACTGAGGGGAAAAAACAGACTGCAGAAGTTCAGAAGAGCAATAAAATAACTTACAATTGCACTAACTCAAGTGGGTCCAAGCACAGCTTGGAAAGTGTAAGCACGATTTTCTCTCTGGATTATGCCATTACAATGCTAATGAGTAAACACCAATTAAGAAACTTTATCCACCACTCCAAATTATTTGAGAAAGTAGTCCATACTTTCTCAGATGCCACAGAATTTAACCAGGAAGCATATTATGGTAAGAGGCACAGTGTACATAAAGGAGCAGATATGTTTATCCCAATTAACACCCATTGCAATAACAGAAAAGCTTGCGTGAGAAACATTACAATTAGATGGTGGATTAGAAGCCGGCTCAGAGTTTACCCTAATAAGGAAGCAGATTGTTATTTTAGAGCAATAGTTCTTGCATGAAACACACAGAAAATACTCTGCAAACACAATATCCAGGGCAGAGGGAGGCATTCCTGAGACACCATCCTTTCAGGGCAGGAATAAAAAAAACTCTACATTGCCTTAATAAATTTAGTCCAATACTGGTTTTGTTTTACTATTTCACTGACTCATTCTAAACAATTAATTCATTTTTATCAAAAACAAACTTATACAGGAAGCAAAAAAAAAAAATACAAATCAATAGTTCTTAACCCTAAGACAAAGGTTAAGAGATACTCAAATCTGGTTCCAAATTTGTCAAGTCGTTGTTTGGGTGACTTGGAAAAAGTATGTCCCCCTCTTACACAGCAGAAATACCCTGAAGTTAATTACAAAATATAAAAACTCTACATTTACATATAAGCAAGAACCAAGTCCTCCTTGCTTCTTTTTCATTAAGAGAGTAACAGAACAAGCTCTGGTGAGGAGTAATTCAGTAAAGCTAGGAGGAAATACAGGAGCAGACTTTATATAGATTGTGGTCAATAGCATGATGTAAACATTTAAATATGCAGGTAACAGTAGCTAAGGTCTCCAATCATCATCATACAGGTATTAACAAATACACTTTATGTAGCTGTTACAACATAGTTTAACATAACAGCCAAAGTGTGATGCAATTAACGTAGTTCAAAGTCACTGACATACTGAAACAATCGCTAAAACATCTTTCCCTTAAGATAGCATTACCCCAAATCTTTCTTCCCCTGGTTTAAGTTGTGTAGCTTAGAAATCGGTATGACATGCAGAGTCCCCTGCAGTGGGCTAAAGCAATCACAGGTCAAACATCCAAAAAACCTGCACTACAGAAAGAGAAGTCACCCAGCTAACATATATTCAAAGTATGTAAAGAAAAGACAAACAAGAAAGTATACCTGTAGCATGAGAGGCTCCTATCATCCTTCCTCGAATCAAGCCTTCCCGCTTCTCATTTCTTACTAGTTTTGTTGTTTTTGGAAGCTGAGTTTTAACATATTCAACCAACTCTTTCTTCAAGTCAGCTAGAAGAAAGAAAACACAAGATCAACAACAGGATGGATGCTTCGGGAGAGTTTTAAGTCCCAAGATGTTCAACTCACGGCTAAAACCTCAATCAAAAAGCTACCCCTGATGCAGCACAGATTCAAACCAAAGGTTATCAAGCATTCGTTCCTACATCTGCCTTTCAATTCCCATGGCATTTTTGTTGTTTTATGCTAATACTATCCTGTTAACTGCCTCCCTTTTTCCTGCTACATTGTGGAAACCCACATGGACAAAGCAAGCACACACCCTGCACCAAAGAGGGTGACAAACTGTACGACTGAGCTTTCCACAGTGCCTATCCTGCTGATAAGCATTTCCATATGTTTTCCCAACTAACATTTTATGTGCTGTCACTGCCTCAGGCTTCATACTTAGCCTTAGTAATCCAGTCTATATTCAAGAAACTATCTTATTGGTCTTTCTACAAAGCCTTTCATACAATATCACTCAAGTTAACTGGAACTAATAGACTCAATGCTAAAAGGAATTACAGCTGCTAAAAAAATAAATTTAAAGACACTGTACAAAGAAACAGCATTTCTCTTTCTAAAGTTTTCTCATGATGTCTGTCATTTGCAGTGAGAGTAATGAAAGCCCTTTCACAAAGGCAAGTGATTTAAATTATTATGTTGCATATACTAAAACAAACACTGACACTTTTAAAAAGCACAAAGACACCTTTCATTATCTGCTCCTTCTTAGTTGATACAACAGCAGGTAAAGAGAATTACAGCTTCCTCACAGGTTGTTGCTTTTCTGAAATTCAAAATGATCGAAGACACTGCTGACAAGCGCATGCTTTTGAAGGAGACCGAAGTTCATTCAAGTCTATAAGCACTACTGTAATGTAACTAATATCAATGACAAGTGATCGACTAACAATACTTTTCTTCTGAGGACAGCGGTTTCTAACATTAAAGTGGGCAGCAAGCTTTTACCATTGAAGAGAAGATGGACACAAAGGCTTTAGTAATAGAAAAATAAAAGCTAATAAGCTTATGGAGAAATGAAGATGAGTATAAAATGTCGAAGAAAAACTGAAAGCCAGTTGAGACTTTATAGAAAACCTTGGCATAGAGGCACAAATACATTTTCAATAGAGGATATGGTGGAATAAAGTTTATTATTCTGATGACTGTCAATTCAAACACTAACGTTGCTGTTACCAAGACTAAATATCTAAGGAATACATGTGGAAGCCCAAGCTGTAACCTTCAGGAAGTACAAGAACTTTCAAGTGGAAAAACTGAAGAGGAGATTCCCAGAAGCAATTCCAAGTGCTAAGATCTCAGCCTCTGCACTGCGAGGCAGCATCATGGATCATGAATGAGAAGGTTTCACACAGCAAATAGGGTGCTAGAGAATACTGTAGGACAAAAAAATGTCTCTGGAAAGATGCACACTGGATGTAATTGGGTCACAGGGATTCTGTCACCTTGTCTTCAATGTAATGCAACACGCCAGACAACAGGAAAGTGTTTTTTTGTTGTTGTTTGTTTTTTGTTGGTTTTTTTTTTTTTTTATAAAGTCCTATATAATTTTCCCTATAAAGTTGGGAAAATTAAGTCATCCCTACAATGCTACCCAAATGAGATACCCAAATAAGCAGGACAGAGGATCTGCAAATACAAAATATACTAGTACTTAAATCAGTCTTCACCTGATTTATTATGGCAAGGGAAAGATAGCATACAGCTGCAGAAAACAAAGGGCTGGCACAAAGCAGTACAGGGCAGTTATCAAACACAGCACTTGGGGCAGATAAGGCTGTATAAGAGGACACACAAGACAAGAGGAAATGCTAGGTCTGCACGTAATAACATGCAAACTTCTGGAAACACCAGAAGGAAAAAAGAGGTCATGCCTATTCTGGTAAGTAAAACAGGGCCACAACGTTAGGCTCGAACAGCAGAATGCAAGAACCAGTAGTATCTAATTGCTAACGTACTGTCAGAGAACAGTTTTGGTCTGGACAAACCCAGCACTCTGCTGGAAACTGAGCCCAGCCATTGCCTGGAACAGAACATATCACAGACCATTCTCAACAGGCAGTTTAGTCTCAGACACCTTTTGGGCAACAGCCTTCGACATATCGTGTAGGCTGTCCCACATCAGATAAAGCCTCAATCAGACAGAAAGAGACTGTACTAGAAAAAGAAGTCCTGCCCTGCAGCAAAGGAAATGTAACAGTGGGCTCAGCTGAGTCGTGAAAATGCCTGCTTAGCTGGTAAGACTGCTAATGATAGAGTGTAAGAAGCTTTTTGAGGCTATTAAGTGCAAAGAACCAAGCTTTGCACAACAGCAATGATGTACAGCAGAGTTCCTATGTTTAAAGCTGAAGCAATAGGCAGAATTTCATCTAAGACACCATTTCAAGAAATATGTACTGCAGGGAAAACGTATTAAAAAAAAAAAATCTAAGAAGCACTGAGATCAATTTGCCCAAACTCATGTAAGACATCCATGGCAGAGCCAAAGTCTTGATCCATTTCCTCAGCCACCAAGCCAGCCTTGCCTTCTTCAGCTGTAAAATTCCATTGGCTAAAATTAAACAGCAGTGCAAATACCAGTTGTTTCATCAATAAGACCAGTAATTCTCTGTATTAACAGTATCTCTTCCCATCTTCAGCTTCCAAACATGTTCATTTACAGGCAGAAAGGCTAGAGTAGCTACTTGAATGCTTTGAACCTAATTCAGCCTTTGAATTAGGTAACAGGCCAGAAGAGTGATGGTAATACTGCCTAAACACAGGCATTAACCAATCAAATGCATTACCATATTCAAAAGAGTGGGTTTTGAAGTAAGCTTAGTACTGAACATGAAGGTTATGAAATTTGAAAGCAATAAATTGTACAAAGGACTTTGTAACAACGGGTGTGCATTGCTTCCAAAGCACAAAAGGACAAAACAAGTTTTAAATATTGTGCATACTTATCAACAGGACAATGTTTGATCTCTCTTCTCTCACATATCTTAACATTTGATCTGACCTCATAGAAATAAACTAGCTGCAGAATGAGAGAATTTAATTCTACATTATACATATCAGTCTCACAGAGCAAGTGAGACTTGAACACAGAAACCAAACGATGAGACCAAAGGAGCTAACTATATGTACTAAAAAAGAATCTAAAAATCATTTTTAAAGAATGCAAAAAGTTGTGGACTTGTGTAGAGGCAGGCAGGGAACCTGCACAGTCCTGCCTGCAAGTAGTGCTAGACTAACGCATTCCTCAACAGGCATTTAGCTTCTGAAGTGCCAAAACACTTGAATTATGTGTCTGTCTTTGCCTTGTGCATCATTCAAGAGAAGAATGCTGGAGCACCAATCTTTCAAGGGTAATGCAATTCTGCAAGGTCTTCCCCTCTGGGCCCCCTCGCAGACTGATGGAGCAGGGGCTGGTCCAGCAAGAGCCAGCGAGAGCTACTCCTAGGGTGGCCACAAGAGGCTGTGCAAGAGCCACGCATGGCCCTTCCAGCAAAGGTTGAGCTCTGATCCCAGCACACCACCAGCCTGAAATGCTGAGCAAATACAAAAAAGCACTCAGTGTTTCCACAGTGCCACATCAACTTATTTGCGAGACCGCAGCTGAGACTATGTGCATTGAATTCATTTCAGAAGCATTCATGGAAAGGATTGGCCCACAAAATTTATGGGAAGTGTAATCTGCTCTGAGCATCAAAGTAGCCCAGAAGAGTACTGTTAAAAACAGCCACACCATAAATGGCTGCTTAATCACTTCTCCACAGACACCCCTCATTATTAGCTTCAAAATCTGTTTTTGAATGTTCAGGTCTGTATGACACAAAGCTTATCAGCAAAATGGCACCAGTGTCAAATTGGATGTCATCATGGGCTTCTCAGAATATTTTGCATCTGTACTGGCTGGCACTTTTCAGATATGCACAGTAGAACAAACTGGTTTTGCATCACAGACTGTTTTTAGTCTGATCAGTCAGTAAAGCACAGGAAGAGTCAGGAAAGTTGAGAAGCGTAAGCACTGACCGAAATATTATTGAAAGGTTCTCACCCAATTCACTGTTGTCATCCACCAAAATAATTTCATGAAGAAGGTGTGCGGGAGTGCGATCCAGGACACTATGCACCGTGCGAAGCAGGGCAGAAAGTGCTTCATTGTAGAAACAGATAATAACACTGGCAAATGGCAGATCAGAAGGGTAGGACTTCTCTCTACATCTGCAAACAGAAATATAGTATTTATCACTTTGTTTCAGAGGCATTTCCATAGGGCTGTGTCACTACTGAAACTTCATAAATAACAGACATTAGATATATAGGAAGAATCCCTAACTTAAAAAGAGTCCAGGAGTATAACATCTACAGTAGGGCTCAGCTTAAGTAGTTACTCTCCACATAATACAGACATAATTAGCATTGCTACTTGTTAGAAAACATAGGATATGATGGATTGGGGTGGGAGGGAGACTGACAGCTCTGTAAGACATAACAAGAGTAAACACTAAAGGCTCGTTTCAGCTGTCAAAACACTGTCTAGTACTCTCGGGTGGCTCAGATATGTACAGGAATGGCAAATATGACATGAGGCCTACAAAAAACCCACATCTTTATTGTCCAGCTGCTGGAGACCAGGTTGGATATCCCAGAATGTCTCCAATGGTACTAAATACCTGTTTAGACAGCCAAACATCGAGATTCAGTCTGCAGATTAAGACACTTAAGTCTGGTCAATACTGTCAGTGGAGTCTAGACAGCGTTCAGCTCGCCCTAAGGCAGAGAAGTGCATTTTGTCAGCTGAAGAGCTCTGTATGCTCCACTAACTGCATTGGCTGGATCTCTGCTAAAAATAATAGAGACAACTGACCAACGTGCAGCTAACTCGATTGAGGCATCTTAAGCTGCTTGCTGAATCTCACTCACGGCAGAAAAAGGTCGTTCTTTCTACTTATTTCCAAATTTTGTCCATACTTCTAATAGGGTACAGTATCACGGATTAATGCCATTTGAAGATGCCAGGCATGAGGGAATCCAATAAAAATACGAAAAATTGTAAAAGGAAACCCAGCAGTATACAAGGAAAGTCTTCATTGACTTGGAATGAATTCAGCTCTTGGGAGAGATTTCAGCAAGTACGATTCATTACCCTGACCCACACCAGAGCAACCACTAGAAAAATAGATGTAGGCTTATTTATTTTTCAATTCAGTGGGTTTTTTTCTTTTCCATATGCATCAGATGGATTACAGAAAAATTCTGCTTTTTAACAAAAAAGTATTCAGCAGTGCAATCCAGATACCAAAGACTTCAAATGAGAAATACAGCTTTTGTCCTCAGTCATTCTTCTATCTTATCCTCTGTGGGCTTGCAACAAACATGAAGCAATACATAAGGCGAAAGAGTCTTCTCCATTAAACACTCATTAACTTGGGCACTGGAACATTTAATGTACAATTTACAAACGTACCAAACACAGAATTGCAGCATCTTTTCTGGTAATTACAGCACTCAATCTCAAAAATAAAGCTTCAAAAATAAATAAATAAATAAATATATATATATATATATATATATTGAAGCATACTTTAAATAAAAGAGAAAACAGCTAGCAAAAGAGACATAGGATGTGTAATCCTAGTATTACTGGAGAGCAAGTTCAATTCCTAGGACTTTTTTTTTTAAGTACTATTTTTGGTTTCTTGTTTCTATCGAAACAGCTGCCTGAATCAATTGCTGCCTGAATCAATTGCTTACAAAAATTAAATATGATAAGAACCATTTAGGTTGTATACCCAATCCAGTTCTTCCTTAAGCATTCTTAAAGTGAATTAAGAATCATGAAAAAACTTTGCCGTTATGGAATAGCTGTCTCCCCCCTCCGCTTATTAGTCTGTTCTTTGGGATGCTTTACCTACCACATACCTTTCCCAGTTGGTATAAAATTAAATCTTCAAGTGCAATATGCAGGGGAAAAAAAATAGAAGACACCAAAGAATAAAAAACCTAACATGAAGCACTCTTGCTTGAATGGCTGAAAATCTGCCTTCAGCAACACAAGAGGCTGAAAGGGTATCTGAGAGCAATGTACTACCAAAAATGTTACATACTAAATCAGGTACAATGTGAAGTCCTTGAACACACGTCATTGTATCATATTTTCTCCAAAAATGAGTACATACTTTGCATCTCTTGTATCAGGTACCTCCCGGTGGTATCCCAGCCGGTTACTGATAAGCATATTGAAAGCATGCTTCTGATAGCCCAAGTCTCTCACTTCCTGATCATCTTCATTAAAAATCATTCCTGCAGAATGAACGTGCCAAGATCAGTTAACAGGCTTAAAAGTATCCCTTGGAAACGATCAAGGATTGAAACATATGCTTTAACTTCCTCTAAAACCAACCACGTTCTCCAGAAATCACTTTACCCTCTGGTTTTGCAGAGTGCATTTGGTAAGTGGTGCTTCTGAGTATCCTGTGCAGCTGTAATAAAATGAAATCATTCTCCAAAGTGATGACTCCATTGTATTTATTGCCTTACCAGACACATTCCCTTCTCTTAAATGGCCTCTTATTCTCAGCACCACCAAAAAAACAACATCAAAGAAGCAAGACAGGAGAGACTTCAGCCACACAATGCATCAGCACCAATCCATACAGATGAAGGGTCTAGAAGTGGGATTTTTGAGAGAGAAAAACATATTTACAGTGGTAGAAAAACCCTCACAGTAAGAGCTCCAATTCCATGCAGTTTTCTTGAGACTGCAGTAACACAAAAATAGCTATAATAAAACTGTAAACTTCTCATTTCTCTCACCTGGGACTTTGACAGCAAATAAAACAGCCATAGAGCTAGCTGTTTCTCTGTTGATTATTTTAGCAGAAGCATCAACTGTTGCTGAGCATGGCACAGGCAGCAATTGCTGGTATAAATAAGTACACTGCTAGAGGCCAAGGTGAAATCCTGAATGCCATCCTGCCTGCCCTTACTCAGTGCCACGGGCTCCTCTCTCACTGAGCCATACGGTCACCAGGGTGAAGAAAAACAAAATATTATGGTGCTTCAAATTAATTTCTCTACAGAAAAAAGTGGAGGGAAGGGCTAAGAATCCACAGAAAGCTTTGCTGTCCTTGCACTCCCTTGCATCAGCTAGCCAATTCTGCAACAATTCAGGTAGCTATGACATTTTGTCATCTCTGTTCAGCTGGCTGTATACAATGAGATGCATGTGTCCTTTCCAGCTGTTATCACAGAATCACAGAACCATTTAGGTTGGAAAAGACCTCCAAGATCACCCAGTCCAACCTATAACCTAACACTAACAAGTCCTCCACTAAACCACATCACTAAGCTCTACATCTAAATGTGTTTTGAATACCCCCAGGGATGGTGACTCAACCACTTCCCTGGGCAGCCTGTTCCAATGCCTCACAACCCTTCCAGTAAAGAATTTTTTCCTAATCTCCAACCTAAACCTCCCCTGAGAGAGACAATTTCACTGAAATTTCAGTACAGGAAGTGAGCAAGTATCATGTCATTTATCTCCTTCCACCCTGCTCATCATCTACTTAAGGCTCAAAATCTGGAGGAAAACAACAACAACAACAACAAAACTATTAACAAGATGGTCCTCATTCATGTGCTACCATACATCCTGGTTAAAATATTTAGCTGTGACAGGGGAGGGTCAGGCTGGGTGTTAGGAAAAGGTTCTTCACCGAGAGGTGGTCGGGCACTGGAACAGGCTCCCCAGGGCAGTGGTCACAGCACCGAGCCTGCCAGAGTTCAAGAAGCATTTGGACAACGCTCTCAGACATAGGGTCTGATTGTTGGGTGGTGCCAGGAGTTGGACTCAATGATCCTTCTGGGTCTCTCCCAACTCGGGATATTCTGTGATTCTAGGTCTGGTCACAGTGGCAGTGCCTCTCTTCCAGCACCACGTTTAAAGGGATAAATTGGCCCTCCTTTGAATTACATGCATTTCCAGAGCGAGGTTTCCAGCTTGCCACTTCAGATGCCCAGCTCAATCATTCTTGCAATACTCAGTGTTACAGCAGCACTGTGCCACTGGGTCAGCTTAAAACATTTCCTTGACACAAAGCACGAGCTTAAGAAACACATACCAAACACTTCTTTCTACAATCCATCCATACCCAACCACTATCTACTTTTTTCTGATCTTCTGAATATAGACTAGAAGGAATGCTAATATTTTTAAAACATCGTCATGAAGAACAATATCCAAAATGCATGCAAAAAGCCTGACAGATTTCAGTCCCAACAGCAGATATAAGCCCTTGGAAAATAAGGTTTGCAATGGCAACATCGCTTAGGCTTTACTTCAGCTGCGTTATTTGGATCTCAAAAGTTTATAAAGAAAAAACAGATTACCCCACCAGATCAGCGGTTTTGGCTATCATGCGCCAATCCTTTTGGTTGTTTTTTTTTTTGCTTTGCATGTTTACCACTGCCCTACCCTACAGAGACAGGAAGCCCTTTCCTGCAGCACCTGATCTAACTCAAACAGAGCGCCAGCTGCCTCCTGATGATTCACGTAGAACTTATCCTGGCACTGTAAATCCCCTCGGCTTTCACCAGCCAAACCAGTCACTCTGTTTGAAGATCAAAGGACTTCTCAGTCCAAAAGCTCCAATTTCTTTCCTGGCCAGCACTGAATCGCTGGAAAGAAATGGCCACCTCTGGACTGGCTTTCACCTCACTTGGCTCTCGTGGCTTTTGCAGTGAACTTAAAAACATTTGAAATGCCACAAGGCAATGCAAATTGGCATTTCTGTTTTGGAGAGCGTTTTTCCACATATGCACTCAAGTCCAATGTCCAACTCAGTCTCTTGTCCAAACTGAAGTTTGGTAAAGGTCTACAAACATTTGAAGCTGGTGATGCAGCATTCAAAGTAATGACAAAAGAATTCGGTCAGATTTAAGTATTAAACTCCTAGCTATGGAGGGTACTATGCCATAATTCCACAAAAAGCAGCAGATACCGATACCATAACGCTCAGTATGTACCTCCAGACTTAAAGAAAGTTTGCAGGCTAGTGTGCAACACATATTCGAACACATCAGAGAACACTAAGCTGTAAGCAATTAAATATACAAAGCATTTTAGTTTGGAAGGCAAGTTTGGAAGACAAACTCAAATCATCTCATTGATGAAATATGTTCCAGTGAAACACGCAGACCTTTGTTGGTACAAAATAAGCAGGATTTGGCCCTCACCACTGTCGTCTCAATCAATCTTTCATTGTAATTTTGTTCCACACACATTTTTTCAAGATGATTTCATACTCCAAGGATATTCTTCTCATCAACGGGTCCCCTTCATTGTCTATTGTTATCAAGCTATTTTTAATTGTTGCATATGATCAGAGCTCCTCTGTGGCTAGTAAAAGTTCATGTATTTGAGCCCAATCAATATAGGAGCAAGATATGAAATACACTGAAACTTCCAAAATCAAGAACTACATCAAGGGTTGACACCCTGCTGTAATCCAGTCCTTGATAACACTTACCCAGCACAGCTGTGTCTGTTAGGAATATTTTTAGGAAGTATTTTGGATTACACATAGTATATTTCAAATGATTCCTAATTAAGAGCTACTAGTACCACCTACGCTTTAACACCAAAAGCGCTTCATTACACAATTTTCCCCTGAAAATCCTTTAAAAAAAGCCTTCGAATTCCATTTCTTCTACTATTTTAATAATTTTGTCATCAACGCTAAAAAGCACTTACCCATTTCAGGAGAGAAATCCACCTCCCCCTTAACTGGGTCCTGGACATGATTTCCAAAAGGATTTCCAATCTTACTCTCTTTCTGTTGCAATTCAGGTATATGAACTGGCCCCCGGGTAAAACGGGGGTAGAATTTTTTTGGAAACGGCCTCTGAGGTTCTAGCCCCTTGACGGGCACATTCTTGAAGGATTGATTCTCTTCACTGAAGTTGAAATAAACAAAGAGCAGAAGTGTCCAGGTCACTGATGTGAAAAGGCACCCATAGCAGAAATAGCGAAGCGTGACACTTCCCATTGTAGACTTAGCATCGTTGAGGACCCATTCTCAATTACCTGAAAGAGAATAAAAACACATTGAGACCACTGCCTGTTAGCTCCTGAGGTTTATATTCAGGAAGTTCATTCTCTAGATTACCCTTCTGTTAAATAACTTGTGTAACTTTAAGCATAGACCTTAAGAATAAAATGCCTCCTCACCTCCCCATTCAAAAAGTAGGACCACAGTTGCTCAATCTACATAGACACTATGGCTTTAAAACATGAAGCAAACAATCATTAAGAGCCCAATGACACATCACACTTAAAGGTAAGCATAATTAACTTTCCCTCATAGCAGTTATATAATTGTATTTCTTCCACCACGGTATGTTCTTCATATGCCTGCGTTCATTTAAACATATCGGTATTTAACTAAGCATATTGCATAAGGAATCAGTTCTTGCAGTTCAGTTCCCATCCTGAAACACGGAATGAGAACACACTCAAAAAGCTATACAGTTAAGTCCTCCTTGCTCCATATTTAAGGACACCACCACGAGCATCCCAGAAATTCCAGGGTACAATTTAACAAACACCAAGACAGTCACACTTACAGACACTTTTCCCTTAGAAAGAAAGGAAGCAGAAATGGAACAAGGAAAGAGCAAAAAGCTCCAAGGTAATTCACTGGCTTCCTGCAGACTCTGGAGGAGATGCCCACCTAGAACTGGAAGGAAGCAAACCAGCCCAGAGTTTTCCTGTAGGCATCTCTCCACTAACACCACTTTTGCAAAGTATATTAGAAATTACTAAAGCAAGCAAATCCCTGGAATGAAGCATGTGAAACTGGTGATAAAACTGTATTTACAGCCCCAGAGAATCAGGTAAACTTTTTGAGTTTCCCTTGTCTAAACAAGGCTTAGTTCCCAAAACTGAGAAAAAAAAATTAACTCGGAGTTAGATTTCTCTCATCATTATCTAAACAGAATTAATTATTTGCACAATAGCAAAAAGTCAGGAAAATATTTAATCACCTCTTAATTAGCAAAATGTTTGTGTTAAGAAAAAGTATTAGGGGTGGGGGCTTTATGCTAATGCATTTCTCAGACTTCTCAAAAAGTCAGAAACGACCAGAAGTCTTCAGGTCAGCCTGGCAAAGAACAAACCACTACAACATTTATGAGCACAGATTATTCCCGTCCCAATATGGAAAACTACTAAACAGAAGTAGAAGGTGTTCATGATCCCAAAGAAATCTATAAAGATCCCACTTATTTTGGCAGCGTAATTCTGAGTCCTAAGTGACTTGCATCCAAAAACTCAAACTCCACTTTCACAGACTGCACCAAGTCATTCTCTCTCTTCCCAAAAGAAGATTTCCACAAAGTAAAAACAAGCAAAAACAACCTCCTCCAAAATAGTTTACCTGTTTATTCTTACCACGTCAAACTCCCTCACTTCTGCAAGGGAACAATCTATGCAGCAGTTAAGCCCAAGGAGCTTAAAAAGGTCTTAAACGGGTTTAAATCTCACACTGACCCTGTGCATACAGATGAATCGCATGCTCTGTGAAAGAGGCTAACACTGCCACGCAGAAATCTTGCTGCTTAACTACAGGGCCATGAAATTAGTCAGGCGACAAATGCCCTGGGGAAAAATGATTCGAAAAAACTCCTTCTAGCTAGCAGAAGGGGTTTACCAGTTGGAGAGATACAGATCACCAATACCTTACTGCCTGTGCAAACAGTGGGCAATTATCATACCAAGGCGAATCTAGGCTCGGAAAAAGCACAGGAGGCTGCAAAGGACCAAAATTAGATAAACAGCTACATCCTGTCATCATAGTAATTCTTTTTGCCAGACAGCCTGCAGACAACTAATACTTATCCTAGAAGAAGATCTGGGTGCTTGCCAGTTTTTTCTTGCACGGCCACAAGAAGGTCATCTGCTGTAAGACTTGTCCGAGCCTGATGTATGGCTCCTCAAAACCTGCTGGAGATGTTTTTCCATTCGCTACGGTAACACAGATGCACAACCCCGCATCGTGGCACACGTGCTTACGCTGCGGAACAGAGCTGTTGTCATACGACAGCCATTCCTCCAACGGAGAAATAACGTTTCCATTTCGGAGCTATGTAAGCACATATCTGTGCTGCAGCTTGCACAGGAGAACCAACCTCACCCTTGCTATCCCAGGTAACAGAAGGAACACAGGCACTTGGAGCAGAATCCATCAGGGAACGAGCATCTCCCCGGCCTCTTGGATCTGTGCCACAGCTCAGGGCCCACGCGGCTGCTCAGGCACCTCCAGCCACACCAAAGCAAGTTTGTGTGCCCGAGATCGGAGGTACTCAGGCTAAAAAGGAAGGGATAAATGAGTAATCACCAGAATTAAAAGATTGCCGTCCATCCCTTCCATCTCCAGGAAGCCCTCTGACCAGGCCCAAAGCACGCACTTGGACACCTACCAGATCGCAGCAACGACGGCAACAAACGCAAACCCGAGCGTGGTATTATTTCCACACGTTCTTCCCCAAAGCAGAACCGCTTCGCCTTCCTTTCCCCTCCCTCACTGTTCTGCAGCTTTGTAAAAGGATACAAAGGTTGGAATACTGCATTTAAAATAAATGACAGAATCTCCACGATGCAGAAAACTAGGCCCGTTCAGTAGCTTGTTATTCAACCAAGACATTTGGTAATACTTTTGGCAGGAAAATACAGACTCATTTATTTTCTTTAAGGTCCAAATGTTTTGTTAGAGACTTAGTTTTGAAGGCAAAGTAGAAAAAAATGTAAACACTGCCTATGAAAAGCACATCAGGGCTTATTAGTTTGCCTTATTTACCAACACGTGAGCATTTACACAACCGCTCTCCTGGGGATTTCAACCATTTCTACCACTCTAACAGCCGCAGAAGTCTCAGTCCGGATCAGTGCTGCACACTCCAGTTTTAGACAGTTTTTGATTGACCATGATGTCTCTCTCGGATGTGTGTTAGCAAAGTGGCAGCAGCATGTTTTCAAGCCCTAAGCAACACCAGTCCTGCTTGGGCCTGGCCCTGAGGAAGCAGGAAACCCTTCCAGCCCTCCATTTCTATGCATGCAAAGTACCACCACATCAATACACCCCAACACAGCAAGCACCCCTTCGCTCATTTCAAATTACAACAGGAAAAGCAACCACACTGAGGCACTACAGAGGGAGGAGAGAATGCTTAAGTGGTCGCAAGGACCCAGGGGAAACAGCCACAGAGGCCTCCCCTTTTACCTCGCCGTCCTCCCTATCCGTGGCTCTCTTCTGCAAGCCATTTGGACACAGCAAATAAACTCACCCTGTCCAGGCTCCTTTGCTCTCCAGTCTGGTGAAGTTTTCCAGGAAACACACTTTGCTGGTTTACCCAACAGCTGTCTCCGACTGCCTACGCACAGTCGCAGTCCTCCGGTGGTTGTCTAAAAACATCCATCCTCTCCCAGCTGGTTTCTCCAAGCAGGATTTTGAAACTTCAGCAAAGCCAAACTTTTTTTTTTTCCCTTCCCCAAAGTGTTAGTATCTTTCTCAACCCTGATATAATCTCTTTCTCATGCTGCTTGTATATTTTTTAATTTAACAGCCCTAAACCTGCTTGCTAATGCAAGCAGAGCTAGCAGGTTTAAATAGTTAGAAACAACTGAAAAAGCAGATTTGCATTATCCAGACAATAATGTCGATGTGCTCATAAGAATAATTTTCACCTATGCAATAAATGCATAGTAATGTAACGCTCAATCCAGCCACCACTAAATTGCTATTTGGACAGCATAGTTAAAACCCATCTCTATTTAATCAAATGCAAGCAAAAATATTGCCACCTAGAAAAAACAAAACCCGGTAGGTTAAACATATCAAGAATAATTTAATACAGTTCCTCACTGATTTTACGGGTAATTCAGACTAGACCTGAAGGACCTAAAGCGTTTCACCCCTCCGTTTCTGAAAAGCAACAGCTGCCAAAAGAAAGTTCCCAAACTACCTCAAACAATTCTTTCCCCAAAACGCACATAGTGAATGAACATCCAGAACAAACAGAAGACCCTTCCTCTGTCAGCAACATACGAGTTTTCACAGCAAATAATAAATAAATCTACGGTCACACCTCGAAGTATTTTACAAGCCTTCATTAACATACACAACAACCTGGCAATACATGGGATTTATGGCTGTTTGCATTGGGATACTTAGGAATCCAGTCGGAACAGACGAACATAATCCAGACAAACATAAATCATTCAAGGTGGCAGCATCTCCTGTACCAGGAAATTAGTCCATTTTGGAGGCCACTGTTGTGACTAAGGGAAGGGAAAAAAGCACATACTCTTAGAAGCTGCCCTCAGGATCAGCTCAGCAGAGATCAAGTTTGTAATGCAAGTATTCTGTGCATTTCTAACCAAATATTCTGACTTTCAGTCTCTCCCTTCTTGCTCCGTTTCGACTGTCATATTTATTGCCTGACAGTTTTCCCCCTTTGACAAAGCCTTGGAAGCGAGTTTGCACAACAGAACGCCAGAAATGCCAAGAGTAAAATATTCCTCTCTAATCCCCATAAATCCCAGTGCAGAAATCTCAGTTCCTTGCATAAGCGGTAGATCATCTATACCTCTCTTCAAGAAAAAAAAATAAAAATCAAAGTTAAATATAAGTAACTTAGTAAAAATCCCCAAAAGTCAATCAAGAGCAGAGATGAAAAAAATCTAGGAGCCTACCTGCCAGACTCGAGCTTCAGCAATTACTGTGCAATACTGTCTTCCACGCTGCACCAACTTCTTACGGGTTCCTTATAGCACCAGCACGAAATTCAATTCACACATCAAACCCAGTAACATCTGCATTTGTTTAATAATTAGCCCGACAACGATACACTGTTCCCCCACACAGCATGGAAGAGTTTGCCGTTAGGAACCTGGGCAGCTCTCACACTGACCCAATGTGCGAGCCTTCAATATTTTTAATGAAAAAAAAAAAATGCCAACCACATTTCACAATATTTTGGCTTAAAGAGGAAAAGTAGCTACAGGCTCTATGACCAGCCACCGCTTAAACACCAACATCTGCTTGGATTAACCTCAGCAGTTTAATAAACACACCGTATGACTAGACACTTCATGACTGTGCCAAAACTTATGTTTGTCAGAGGTCAAACAGAGGATCAGATTAACCTCAAGATTTTTGAAACAGCAGTAAGAATTATTTGAGAAAACCTTAAACTCTGCTTGTAGTTTTTCCAAGAACAGTTTTTCTTAAAAAAAAAAAAAAAAAAAAAATACAAAAATGACAGCGATACAACTCATACTACCCAGATCTCCTACAAGACTGCCTGTGTATTTTGGACCTATATTAAGGCAGGGAACAGATGCGTATAATCTTCATTTTTAAAGAGCATTCTAGTAAAATATCATCAAACTAATTTTTATCTTTCTACAAAGCATTAGGATAAGTTGCTGCATGACCTTCTACAGTTGCTTTTAATTTTTACTTTGTTATTTATTTGAGGGGAGGATGGGGGCAAGATGATAAAGTAACACACTTTACAAATTCCGATTTTGCTCTTTTAATAGCCTTAACTCTTTATACATTTCTTGGCCTCCATGATGTGACAGCTACCATTACTGTTCTTCCAAAGAAGCATCAGCGTGAGCATGTTTCCTATGTTCTTATTGAATCACTAGCAAAAAAAAAAAACAGCATTAACAGTACAACGAACAGAGGCCAGATTAGAAAGAAGCTGTACTCCAACATTACACCCAGCACACAAACAGATGGCGTTCACCATAGCTGCAGCAGTTTCATGAGACAATTTATTGTCTTTTTTTTCCAGGCATCCCTTACATCACAAGCAGTCTTCAGGGAGAGCCCCAGCTAACAGACCAGCGAGATGGAAAAGGGACACCTTGGGCAGCTTTTCCTTCGGGGTTTTATGGACTCCAGCACACGTCACTTGAAGCAACGCACACTGAACATATATTCAGAACACAAGCCAGAGACATTTCCAAATAAAAGCTCAGTGTTTCATGTGCTGCAGAATCTAAGAACCAACCTAATTTAACCGCTTGTAAAAAACCTCTTACTGGATTGTTTCAGCACGAAATTCGATCTACCTGCCAGCTTGCTTTCAGTTAAAAACAGCCATTAATTTTAACCTTACAGAAGGGATGGGTCATCGTACTTTCGGGATTAAGTTGGTATTTTTGACACAGCATAGGCATGTAACTACTCCTACGAAGACCACTTGGAGGAACAGGCCTACAGCAGCCCCAGCACGGACAGAAGCTGGGGATGCGGCTACACCGCGTCCCACACTTGGAGACTGCACAGTACCCACCTCGGGATTTTCCAGTCCAGGACAGACATCAATAAAGCCACCAAGGTGGTCATGGGCTGGAGAGCTTGTCCTGTGGTGGCTCTGGGGGACCTAACAGCAGCCTGCTCGTACCCGCGGGGCCGTGATCGCAAAGCAGAGCCGGGCTGCCCACCGAGGTGCAAGGTGTGGGAATGGAAGAGCCAAAGAAAAGACAAATTTACCTTCAGTCACAGCAACCCTCGCTCAAAGAAATACACTATGGACCACAGGCTGTCCTGTTGTATAAGATCATTGCTCCCATTCATTTTAATGAGATGACATACTAAGATCTATTTTTAATGAGCCACTCTAAGTTGCTTCTAAATGCAAATTTAAAAGGTTTGGGAGCCAACAGTTTAGTCATTTCAGCACAGCTATAGAAATCCATGTCACACCAGCTAAAATAAATCCTGCTGAAAGGAATACAAATTTTGATCAACACTTTATAGAAAAATAATCTTAAAATACCAATCATGTTCATTATACTTTATAGACAGACACAGAGAGACTAGCTGCACGAATTGCTGAAGACCTAAGAAACTGTACTATGAGTACAAAAGCCTGAAAAGCACAGTGTTTTACAATTTTATTTTATTTTTTTAAATTTATGGCTATAGGTTCCCACTCCTCCCCATTTTACCACCGTCAAATGATTCACGTGTAATGTATAGTGATTTGTATTTCAGTTTTTGGGCTTTAAACACAGATGGCTAAATACTGCATACTACTATTTTTAAATCTGTGGACTACATAATGAATGCCTCCTCCAGGAACATAACTTCACTTATCAAGCTTTTGGGAATTTCTCAACTCCTATAGAAAAGCTTTACTTAAAAGGCTGCCATACCAAAGTGAATGGAAACATATTCAAGTATTTTTTTTTTATTTTTTTAACCCCCATTTCAAATGTTTCCTTACTGAAGAAGATATTTTAAATTTTCTTCAACATCTTTCACTTCATCAACAACAAAACATAAATAAAAAAATCTAGCACAACAAATATTTTTCTCCCTACGTATTCCTCCCCTCCAAGGAAAGAGTATTTCAAAAAGGCCCTAATTTAAGGACACAATTTTCATGCAAAAAGGAGTTAGAAGTTTGGAATGAAGAAGTTTCATAAGAGTCAGGATTTCTCGTTAACAATCAACCTAACAGACCACCAGTTTTGGTTAAAACCTGTGGTGCAACACTGCATCAAGAAAATTAACATAGTAGTTCAGTTTGTGATTACAGACAGCAAGTACGCTTGGATTAGAAAGTTAGTAAATCAAAATCCTAGTGCTCAGTACTGAATAACTAAGTGTTATACAGCAGACAGTTTCATGCTGCTGCAGTGTCCTCTTTTCCCTTCTCCCCCTGAAAAGCCACTTGTTTCCCAAAGGACAATTACATGCATGGCATTAGGGGGATCTCCAACAAACATGCTGCACCGTAGGGCCACTCTGCGGGATGTTACTTTCAGCCATCTGGCATGGAAATACATATCATGCCATTCATGGAGTCCTAAAAATACCTTCTGCCTTTTAGTTGCTAATAGATACTTTCTGCCAATTGAAACAATGAGATTTTCTTTTCGTTGGCAAAAGCAGCTTTCAAGGAAGCCAGAATGTTCCTGTACTGTCTCCAAAGAAAGGTGCGTGCACTTTGTAATGCAGCTCTCTCTTCTCACATGTAGCTTAGAAAATGTCAGGATTAAAAAAAATCATGCTGACAGCTCCTTTTTCAATGCATCTCTCTCACCTTAAAGATCCATGCATCTAAATACTAGTTTAATAAGCCTCCAGCTCTATATACAAACGCAAAAGGTAAGAGAGCTTACAAGGTCAACTACACACAAGTAAGCTGCTTAATACCTTTCTAAATGTTTAGAATCTACCTAGCTGTTCCTTGCATATAATGTCTGCAAAGCTCGCCAAAATAAGAGTAAAAATACAGATGCATGCAAAATAATTAGGTAAGAAATACTCCTACGTGAACAGCTGAACAGCAAAACACTCACCTTTTTCCAGAAGAGTCGGCACTAAAGAAGCAGTGCAAGGTTACATGGTAAAAACACGTTTACTGCAGTAGCAGTCACATCCAGTTGGTGTCTTCATTCTCAGCGAACAATAAAATGCTGAGCCTGAAATTTAACACTTTGCTGCTGAGCACTGCTTCCAAGTCCTTACCAGGAACGGGGTGACAAACACAAGCTTCCCTGTGACAACAGGCTAATCTGGACGGGGTTTAGGACATGAACTCTACAAGGTTATTCCTCATTTGACTGCACACACTGCCCCAAAAGCACTGCTGTACTTTTTTTAAAAGGTGATGCATGGTCCTGTTGGCTGGCAGTGGTCATTTTACTGCCACTTACTAGAGAAGCACAGTCAGTAACTGTATTTCTAAGGAATCTTTCATCACAGTGCCAGTGGATTAGACCTCAGTAATACTAGAGAAAACCATCATTAAGTTTGTATACAAATTCTAAAAATTCCTTTAGTCCTCCTTTTCCAAATCACTAGTAATTTTATAAGACTTCCACATTTCAACTGAAGTTTTCTAGGTATGCTTTCAGTTCATGTGCATCTTCTTTAAAAGATTTCAGCTTTTTTTCAGCCTTTTACAAGCAAAGTAAAAACATTTTCCAATTTTTAAAAAAAAAAAAAAAAAAAAAAAATTAGAACCTTCATTTGGCAGTCCTCCTGCCAGAAAAGCTGGCAGGAAATTTGGCAATAAAACAGACCTCATTGAAGTACTTTGCAGTGGGACAGTGAAAATTGGAGTTGACTGGGCTCAGTTTTAAGCCTGTGACTACCGATCATAGGTGTTGTTTTTTTTTTTTCATTTTGCACAAGTGTTTTTGCAAATCCCACTTCTGCAATCAACTCCAAGCAGACATCCCCCTGTGCAGAACTCAGTACTGAAATCGACAGCTGCATACAAAAAAATACATTTGCAAACTCAGACTAGAAATTTCATAAAAACTATACCTGAACATGTATAAAATGCAAACCTGCTGCAATTACGTTATTTCCTAGTAGTACAGAATTGAAAACTCTGTAATGCTTACTTAATGAGGATGGTTAAGTTGCATCTTGCCCTACAGCGTTAGGTTACAGAATTCACTCATAGACGTCCGAGCCTATTTCCCACAAAATCATACAAGGCTGATTCATTTCTCTTTTTTTTTTTTCCCCTGGAGGGTTTTCCTTTTCAATATGCAGAAACTTACATAAAAAAATATGACAGAAGCACTCTGTTTGCACCCCAGACGCCTTGCATTCACTTCCAGTCAGATGCCAGAAACCACCATAGGAAGGCAACGTGATGCTGCGAGCTACCTGCTGCGGCACTGCAGCTCGGTCAGCCCAGCATCAAACACCTTTAGGGAGCTGGAGCAACTGGTATTAGCATACAGAAACATTATTTGTTTAGCACAAAAGATGAAATCTAGCACCAGAACTGTGAGTGAGGTTAGAACACGTTATGGTTTAAATCCACAGAAGCTGGCAGATCACTGCCTGCGACAGGAAAATATTTAACTCATTCTCAACTGCTAGGAAGTGTTCATTCCTGGTATGGTTCTCCATGCTATTAGCAGATGGCACGATCTTAGAGAGATCCTCCATGCATTACAGCCTGACTTCTGCACGGCTGGCCACTGCTAAACCATGTAGACCTGTAAGAAATACTAAAAACAGGGGGGGTTAATTGAACTCAACCTCCATTTGCATTTCTTGTGTCCAGAAACAAAGGTCACTTGGAATTTTTTCACTTCAAGCTTTAGCACAGAGTCCACAGTATCCATGCCATTTGGAACAGCATAGCAAGAGAATTCCATTTTTTCCAGTAAGGAACTTTCTCAGAAAGACCAGAAAAACCCTCCCATCTTCTCGCTTGTGCATCTATTCTTACAACAGAAGTTAAAAGTAATTCCCGTGCACTAGTTTCTCTCTACTTCTCCCCTTTTCTCACCTATGTCTGAAGCCATTAATGTGAGAGCAGAAGCCTGAGGATATAAATGAGCTCCATGTTCTCCTTCAGCTCACGGACTGAACCAGGATACCCATGTGGTTAAGGTAATGGAGCCATGGGAAGTTCTGATTGAACTATTTGCTGTGCTATGGATTTTGATGAGATCCTCAGAAACTCACCGTCTCAGCTCCACCTATTAAACCTGAATGATGCATTAAGGCAAATACATCAAAGGTTCTCTGGCCACAGTAAGTGGAAATAATACAACTATCGAGTGAAGCTCTGGGTTAGAAGAACAAGAACTCATTCTTTCTGCTCCCCCAGCAAGCCTATTGGTAAACTATACTACCTAACCCTTGCACAGGAGGCACTCTTTTTCCCTTTCTTAGCCAAATAATAAGTAATACTAACAAAAGACGTACCTACCATATCTACAGATGGAGTCAATGAAAACACTTTCACTCATGTATCTGAACTAAGCTATTAAGTTTAATAAAAGCTTATATTGCTAAATATTGTGTTTGACAATAGGGTAGGGAGTTATCCAAATACATCAGCAAACAGACCTCTTATGGGCACGCTTCTGAAAAAAAAATTGTGGACTTCAACTGTTGGATTAGAGCAATAAATCACTAGCACATAGAGATTTCACACTGTCTGCGTGGAAAGCAAACTTCTGCAAGTTACGCCAAAAATTAATTTTCTCTTTCATTCCCTTCTACATGATCGTAGACACACTTCCCTCCTCTTCCAAAGAAACTCCTCTGAGGAAAGGGTTGTGGAACTCTCCTTCTCCATCCCCTATTGGTCACTTTTCTTCTACTGATCTATTGCCAATGTTTTTAATATGAAAACATTCTCACGATTTTGATGTTGAAATCAAGGATGTTGCAACAGAATGAATAGCTGATCAACAGTGCATTTTCCCATTTCACTAGGAGCCATAGTTTCCAATATTCTGATAGCACAGAGGATTAGCATGCAAAATCCAAATCTTAGTCTTCTCTTGTTTCACAAACAGCGAGTCTCGGTGTCTGCTGATGCAAGAGATAAGAGACTCAGGCTAACTGACAAAATTAAGGTATTCCAAGAAATAGGAGACTAAAGAAAGCACTTCTAGAAAGCAAACTCCCTAACAAATACATGAGAGGTATCAACAGGGCCCATAAAATCCTTAGTTCTTGATATTACACTTCGGGAATTAACAAAATAGTCAAAATATCTATAAGGATTGATTCATAAGGAGTTGTGTATCAAAACACGATAGAGTTCTGTGCTTCCTGGAAAAGGACTTCTAATTCTTAATTCAGCCCATCTCTGAGGTTTAAAGCATCTAATTTAATCCTTGTCTGCACAAGAAAATCCATGCCACTTAGCCAAGCAATGCTTGGACAGCTTTAGATAAACTGAAAACAAGACCTCTATCAAGGTGCTCTTAACATTCATTAAGTAGTTTAAATCAGTGTGGTATACAGCCATCATTTACTGAGGTACCTTGTTTGCTGCATGCCTCTCCGAGTCTATTAGCTGAACCTGTCAATTTAAAAATTGACTTCTTAAATGGTGCTGCATCTCACAGTAAAAGTCTCAGGAACTACACGAAAAAGTTACCGCAGATAAGCAGTTACCTCACATTAGCTGCTCTGCGACATTTTAGGCACACAGTCCTTCCCTCTTGCACAGCAAGAGAAGTGATTTTTGTTCAGGTAGCTTGCTCTATGGCCAGAGGGATTAGACCACGGATGCCAACAGCCACTGCAGCAGAGCCAGTAAGGTATCACTTGTCAGTCACGGCAAGTGCTCAACCTCAGAAATGCAGAATCTTGTGCAGCTCCTACCACCACAAGAAAGAAAACCACAACAGCTCACCTGCCCTAAACTGAGCTTAGAGCCAGCAAAGACATCTAAGTACCTACCTGCGAGCAGTACAGGGTAGTGGGGTCTAGTCTCTCCCTAGCCTGCGCATCTACTTCTTGCTCATGTGATAAAGCATAAAGTAGACAGTAAGAAATTCTGAAATCCCCATATTAGAGGTTTGGAAAGAGAGTGGAAAAGTTGATTCACCCCTGAGCGCTGCAGTCCAGTTTCAAAAATGCAAAGTATCTGGCTACAAAAAAAACCTAGACTGCACTAAAAAGGGCTGAGAGGCAGCACATCGCTCTTACAGGCATTTCAATCCATGCTCTACCTGTTGGTAACACCATCAGCTGTTTAACCCACAGGCTTATAGTTTTGCATCTTGGTGAAGGAGTTCCGAAGGTCATACAACAATATCTGAAACTTAGTAGGCTTGAAGTCAGCTTTTGACTGAAGCAATATCAACAGCTTCACAGCGTTCAAATAAAGTATTTACATTAACTGTTACACAACGCTGACTCACATGAGAAACGTGCCGGAACACAGATGAAAGATGTGGTAAATACCATTAACTTTTACACAAAATGAGACAAATCCATTTTCTCATGCTGCCTAACACTGGTTTAACAGCCAAGGACCTGGTACTGACAGTAGTTTATGCATTAACACAGTAGCCACAACAGCAGATGCATTCATCTCCATAAGCCACCATATGTTTTGAGATGAAACCTTAGATAAGAATCAAGACGGTTTCCAGCTCCCACATCCTAACAGGGATTCCATTTTTTTTGAGGAAAACAAACAAACATGAATTTCTGCACTTGGAATACATGGACATATTTTTGCTTTTTAGCGGCAAGAAACAGTTGTGTTGAAGCACCTCTCCAAAATGAAGGGTACTAATGAAAATTACTTGAGTTTAGGGGATACCTGTAGCTGTAGTACTGCCTAATCAGACAGATGGAACAGTTTAGGAAGTCCACAAACTGAACTGTCAAAGAAAGGAATGACGACATTTTTTTTTCCCCTCAAAAATTTCACAGAATCGCAGAATGTTTGAGGTTGGAAGGGACCTCTGGAGGTCATCTGGTCCAACGCCCAAGCCTCCAAATTTGACCTTGTCCCTTCAGTTGGAAGCTTTACTTTCCTGCCCCCGTAAGCAACACACAGCTGCTCAGACTGCAACATCTTACAGTACATTCCAAGGTAAGGTAGCTTAAGTAAGAATGATCCTCCCTCTGTTCTTTCCACCTCCGCACTACGCTATCCTCTCTTGCTTGAAGATCCGAGTTCCCCATTTTTACCATCTGCTCAGATACTTCCGATCTCCTCATCCGTCTGACCCACAGCTTGCCCTGCTCCACACACATGCCCTCCACCTGCCATTAAAACTTCTGTTCCTCTAGCATTTACTATCAGGAAGCATGCTTTGTATAGAACAATTTTCTACAAACTAATAATTCACCTTTATTTCCCTCGCCACGCTGTTTTGAGCTTTTCTTCCCCCTGAAAAGCTTAAATCACACCTACTATTATTTTCCATCACTATGGAAGAAAAATCAAGTTCACCCATTCTCAATAACTGCTGTCATGCCTCAGAGCTTAGCGGGAACTCCTTACAGTTTTACACCCAAGTATAACAGAGTATCGATATGCCTCCTCTGAAACAAAGTGATCAGAGAGCAGAAGACAGGCACCAGGCCCCGAAATCTGCAGAGAGAATCTCTTAACCCAGAACGTGTCAAGTAGCCCGCTGGCTTCCTCCTCTGAGACTGAGAGATGAAGGCTCATTAGAGCTGCAGTGTTATTTCTTCCCTTCCCTGCTGCAGAAGAGCTCCTAAAACTCTGCAGGAGCTTATCTTACCCAGGGATGAGGAAAAGCTTACACAGAAGGCATGCAGTTCTCCAGAGACAGTTTCACTGGGGGGAGGCCAATCACTTGCTAATCAAAAGCCACTTATCTGGAACCACCTGGACCTTTACCACGTTCCAAAATAAGGCTTAGGAATCCCAGCCGGACGGTTTCACACGTGCAGGGGTTCTCTACCCAGCAGCAGGGCAGCAATGCACTGCCAGGAGAGCTCGGTGCTGTCCCTCCCCAAGCACTTGGATCTGCTTAAGCTAATCAGGGACGTCTGGGACCAGTTTCCTATTCAGACGAGATCCATAAAAAAAACAGGCAGATGCTAGATCAGAAAGCATTCAAAATATTTCACGTCACTTACGGACTGCTCTTTCTAAGTAAGCACAGCAGGGATTTGATCTCAGGTGAAACACATTTTTAAGAGAAAGCGAGTGTATCAGCAGCGTGCTGCTGCCTACCTGAGTAATTACTGTACTGGCATGAGGAGATTTCAGCATTCCTTCAAGCAGAAGGCCACACTAGACTGGATAAAGCACAAATTATTTATATATATATATAAAATACCGAGCCCGAGGCTGGCTGCCCGCTGTCCCCATCTGCACTCGCAGCCTTCTCCCGAAGCCTTAGCATGCCCGAAAGGAAAACACCACACGGCAACGGGAGCTCGCTGCGGGGGCTGGAGCCCGGCGGTGGGAAACAGCGCACGCTGGTGAGGAGGAACAGGGAGCCTCGCCGTTGCAAAGTACACGCGAACAACAGCGAAATGAAAGAAAATAAGAAATTACACCGCCTTCCATTCCGCGCGGCACAACCCCCGGCCCCGGGGCAGCCCCACCGGTCCGGTTAAGCTCACTGCCCTCACCGCTACCGACCGCGTCCCTCACCCCCCCGGGGCTGCCCCTCGCCCCNGCCCCGGCCGGCTCCGTCCCGTGACGCGGCCGGGGCGCGGCCGCCATGACAGGCGGGGCTAAGGCGGCTGGAGAAGATGGCGGCTGCTGCGGGGAGGGCGCTGGGTTTGCCTCAGGGCTCCCCCATCCCGGTGGTGTGCGGCTGTGAAGCACGGCGGGGGGGAGTCAGGGCTGGATGTGCGGCATTCAGTCTCCCCACACCCCGAGCTGCAGTGTCTCTGCACAGCCCGCCGGGCGCTGTGAGGGCGATGGCCATGAGGCCAAGGCCTGCAGGAGTTCCCTTGCAGTTTTCTCTGAAGATTAAAGCCCTCTCTAGTCCCTCAGGAGGTGCCTGCTTTGGGCTTCGTGGTCTTAAACGGCACCTGGAAGTGCTTGTAGGGCTCTGAAGGGGAGAAAAGAGGCAGGTGGAGGTCAGGCTGGCAGGGGATGTGTGGGCTAAATAGCATGTTTTTCCATGCCATGGAGCTGTCTGGCATGTGTGGGACTAGTCTCATCCCCTGGCTTGGCGAATACGCATACCTGCCTGACACTAGCAGGTGTCTCAGCAGGGCACATTCAGTAGCTGCTCTGAAAACTTCTGCTTTCTACATGTAATTAATTAAGCTGTGAGAAATAACTAGTTTGTAGAGGTTGATGGGTTAGTTGCTTAGAAAAGTCTGAAATCAGGCCCCATCTGTTCATTTACAAGGTTATTACCACTCTTGTGCTTCTGACCCGGTGATTATCACCTGCAGAACAGAGCAGTTCAGCAGGAAGAGGGCGAGCTGAGAGAAATCAACCACAACAATGCTAAAATAACCTGAGCTTGGCAGTTAAAGCACACCTATAGGGACAAGAGTTGACATCCTCTCAGGTGGAAAGGCGTGTTGAACCCTCAAATCTTTCAGTTCCTGAGTAAGTGACCTAACCACTGATCTTCAGACAAAAGGGTAGTGGGGTAGCTTCTCCACTCACCCATCTTTGTGAAGAATCTGACTTGGTGGGTGTCCTTTGAGGGGTGAAACTGGAAGGCATGTTGGGTTTCTAAACCCTGGCAAGGTTTAGGAATAAACTAAGTGTTGAGTTGCTCAGGATAGTCAGGACTGGAAGCTTTTCTGAGCACATCCACATATAGAACTTGAGCTGCCTGCACCTTTTGATAGCTGCTGAGTAACATTTTGAGGATGGCAGTTTTTATTTTAGTGAAATGCAAATTAAACAGGGTTGACACACCTGAGTCTGTTCTTTGGTGCATATTGGCCATGGGATCCAGACATTACAACAAGGTTTTTTTATAATAACACAAATAGAGCAGAATACAGAACTTGTCAAAAAGCTGTAGCTACAGAATTAAAGTACATGGGCCAAAAGGCAGCACGTAATCAGAAGCTCCAACAAGAGAAAAAAAGAATGACAGTCCATGGAGGGGTTAGTTGGCAGATGTCAAGGAGGCATCAGAGATCAAGATGAAAGTAATATGTGCAATTAAATGAGATAGCTGTATAGTTAGCATCCCCATCAGCCAGCTTTCCATAATTCCTATTTCATAATGCCTAATATGCAGCTTTGATCTCTCATTCGTAATAATCTAGCCTGAGGATTGTAGGTGTGTGTTAAGCTGTTTTAAGTAAAAGCAGTCTCAGCACATATGCTATCTACTTCCTGCAGAACGCATTATCCTTGTAGACCTAGTTTGGACAGTTCTTGCCTACCCTGTAATTCCAGGTACTTAATCTAGCCAAATAGCTATTTGAGTTCGTATTGAAAAGAGGTTCCTTGGTACCTGGATTATCATTTTTTTAACAATTAATAAATAAATTCAGTGTCATTCACTGAAATATATCTTTGAGACATACTTCATTTCTCAAAATCCCCGAGAGTGATAATCTGCCGAGCCCAATTGTTTAATATGCTCTATAATAAATCATTAGTGTTAACTAATTGTTCCACTTCCTACATGTTCACAGCAAGGGACAAGAATTCATATAAAAATGCTGGATAGAAATAGTGACCTGAAGTAATCCTCTGTCAGTATGGGTTATAGTCAGAATTTGGGATCCATATGTACCCAAGCACTGAAATTTCATTTATTAAATGTTCCTGCTGTTGGCACGCTTTGGACACAGAAATGACACAAGGAAGAGACATTGAGCTACAAAAGATACTCTGTAAGTACTGTCTCATTTCTTAAATTGACTTTTCTACTTCGTGGAAAAAAAAAAAGAGGAATAGCCCCAAATAGAATTAATGTATATTATTCTTCTAAATCCAAATCATTCAGAACAAAGTTGGCCATCTGTGATAGAGGAGACTGGAGGAAACACCAAATGTTCTTTTAATAACTGGGAGAAATTGCATTTGTTTCAGTGTTTTCCTTGTATAATATTTTGCACAGGGGCTGCCCACGACTAAAGGCAGAGGCTGCACATTGCCTAGTAGAGTTTCTATGTGATTACACTTTTCAATGGAGTCAACAAGCCCTTGAAAGCACGGGATATTTTATTTGGAGTACTTGAGCAAACAGGACACTTACCTGGTTGCTCTCAGAATTTTCCTTCCAGTTATTTTTGCTGAATACCACTTACAGGTTCTTTGCCTGCTTTCCAAAAGAGAGAAGGTCAAATGACAATTCACAATATGTATATGGGTTTGTCTGATCTGTTCCCTCTTCTCAAATGCTTTTGAATTCTTGGGCCATTTTCAACAGATTTGAAAGTGGGTGGAGATCTCAAAGAGATGATATTCTGAATAGCTTTGCAAAAATGGATGTCTGGATAGAAGAGAGA
This sequence comes from Anseranas semipalmata, assembly GCA_013399115.1. Taxonomy (NCBI): domain Eukaryota; kingdom Metazoa; phylum Chordata; class Aves; order Anseriformes; family Anseranatidae; genus Anseranas; species Anseranas semipalmata. The sequence continues at coordinate 1,175,513 of VXAA01003459.1, forward strand.
GACTGTTATCTCCTACTGAGGAAAAGCCTGTAGAACAAGTTCATCCTACATACCCTTAAATTTATTAGTAGCACACAGGAAAGAATCTGTGGAGCTGTTGTCGCTAGTCTGTTGAAAACATCAGTTCTGTGCTTCACAGTAAGTGAAAAGGTAAAAAGGATGTTAGGCATGGCAGGCCAGGAGCAAAGAATAAGATGGGATACTGTTGTAAAGCCTAAAGTGCTTGTACATGCTGAATATTGTGTGGAATTCTCCCTAAAGCACCAAGAAAGGTACAGAGAAAAGTGACAAGTTGATCAGAGCTATGGAACTGCTTTCCTAAAAAATTGTTTAAGCAAACTAGAACAACTTAATTTGGAAAACGACTGTGAAGGAACATGATAATGGCGTAAAGTCTATTGTTTTGAGAAAGTGAATTCTGTGTTTCTTGTAGCACAAGATTTAGGTGTCTTGAGTGAAATTTTCAGGTAGTACATTTAAAAGAAACAAAAGGAAGTATGTTTGCTCTTGAGTTACAGTTGCAAATTGCTGCAAGTGTATCATGGAGGTTGAGAGTATAAATGTCCTCCTGAGTGGATTACAGGTGGAAATGGAAAAAATGTCCATTGAGGCATGTTAAGCATAATGCTAATGCAGCTGCCAGCTCAGGAAATCTCCAAGTAAAGGGGTGGATTGACCTAGCAGATTAACTAAAACATCTAAATTTGCGTTTCAGTGTGTAGGTGTCTCCATGTGAACCAGATGCCTAAGATCCCTTTATACTCAGTAGAGAACTAACGTGGGATTTAGTTACATAAAAGCAGGCATCTAATGCCATTTTAAGCATTGCAGAGTTTCCTGCCTGGCCTCCAGCTCCTGTTCCAAGAAGATGCAGGTCTCTTAAAAAAAAAAAAAAAAAAAAAAACCAAAAAAACTGTCATATCTGTCAGTCTCATGAGGGAGTCTTTGATATTTCAGACCATCATAGTTAAGACTAAGTTGATGGTTAGCAAGCTGAACCCTGCTCATAGCTGATTCAGCAAGCTACTCAGATAACCTTAAAGTAAATATATCAGCATATTTTTTGACATCTGGATAGCTCTGAACTTCATTAGCTGTTCTGAGTAGTTCTCTAGTGACTGTAGTAGGAACTTAGACTCACATGAAAGTATCTACATGGGGACCTTTCAGTCTAGGTGTCAGAACTTAAAGGTTTTGCCAGGTTGTACCAGAAGGAAAGCTTGCTTGGCTTTTATTATGCTGTTTCCTTAAGTTTCCTTAACTAGTCAGACCACTGAGATGATTTGGCTGATTTTGATTTAGGGGAAGAAGACAGGAGATTACTTATAAAAAACCTTCTAAAGACACTCAGATGTTATAGATAACAATGATTATATGAAAGTTTAGATTCACAGTGCATTGTATAATGATGCATTGGTAGGTAGTGACAGTGAATACAGTTTCGTAAATCCCTCAGCCTAGAAGATACCTGATGGCTAAGAGTTCTGGGGCAACCACAGATACTGCTGATGAAGCCACCAGAATAACAAACTCTTAAGCCATTAGGTCCTGTAACTGAAAGAGTTTTGTTTTGTTTTGTTTTGTTTTGTTTTTCACAAAGGTAAATCAAAACTAGTTTGGTTGATGACAGACTTCACACCCTTCTGTGAATTAGACCAGTTTGATCTTGTTAGAGTAGCAGAACTTGCCTAAGGAGAATTCAGGCTAAGATTCAGGCTAAAGAAATTAGAAAGAAAGATAAGTAGAAAAGCCGAATGATAATTAGATGACTTTTGGAAACCAGAATTGGTTTTCTTCTCAGTCTCTATTGCAGATGGAAATGATATGCACTTCACCTGGAAGAGAGGAGCAGCAGTATAGTTTATTGGTATAAAGTAGTGATTTAACAAAGGTTACACAACTTAACCAAGATTCATTGATGGCAAGGTACATTAGGTTATTTACAGCATAGGGGACAGGGTAAGTCAGACGCGCTGGGGAGACCCTCCTGTTGAGTCACAAGGTTCAGAGAGGACCCCCCTTGCTTTCTGAACTCCTACTTGCAGGAGCCTAGGTGCGGCTGGATCCAGTCCTAGTCCCAGACTTGGTCAGTGGTTTACATCTAAAGGATTAAATGTGCACAGTTAATCTATGATATGATCTGAGCGAAGCTTACAAAGTTGAGCAAGCTATTAGTCAATTACTGAGGGTCTGTGTGGCAAGGAATCTCTCGATGTTGAGGAGTAAGGGATCTCTGCGGCAGGCATAACCTCAAGAGCTATCCCTACTCAAGAGGGTAGGCTGCTGTGCAGGAGAGCTCAAAGGGCTTTTGGGCTGCTCACTACTTATGGGGTAAGATGATTGACTAATAGTCATATTTGCATACTGACTGCAGGTATTAGTTTCTGCCAAATTTGGCTTGAGTCAGACATTGTCCTGCACTGTGGTTACGCGGGTGCACTGCTCAAATTAGCCCTTGGCTATTGTGTTGTCTGTCTCCCACAAATCTACTTAGAGCTGGATGCAGCCATCACGACCAGACACATCCATCACAACCAGACACATCCATCACAACCACCACTGGTGGTTATCACTTGAGCAGCGTTATGGGAAATAAAGGTCAGGTTGTGGGGGAGGGAAACACACCATCACAGTTTCTAGCACTTAAAATTACTCACAGTTTCTAGTTGGAATGATAAAACTTTTAGCCCTCATGCTGTCCTCTTGGGCTGATGAAAGTTTTAACAAATAAGTCAGCATGCTCTGACTTTTTTTGGATTTCTTAAAGCTAGCTACGGAGAAGTGTTTATGCTTTTAAAACTGCATTGGTAACCAATTGTGCAACTACAGCAGTGTTCCCATTTGATATTTATTGACAGAATGTCTTAATAGTACAATAAATAAGAGTCCCTCTCAGCATCACTGCTATTGACAGACCACCTACGTCTCTCAAATGTCCTGCTCTTCAAGGTGAGACAGATACAAGAACAAATCTTATGTGATATTATGGCAGGCCCTTCTCCCTTATCCCATACTTCAGACACGTAACACCTAACAACCAGCTAAATATAGCAACATTAACCCATGCTAATGAGGGAAGAAAGAAGTTGTGGGTTGGAGCATATGTGATGTGGCCCTCAAATCTGTTCCTACATGGGGAAGAAGGCAGTCATGTGAGTCACAGACTGTGCTTGGAAGAATTCACAGATCTAAGGATCTTGTCCTGATTTGTCTGAGCAAGGAATTACAGCACTGGGCATACACAGAACAGAAGTATTGTTGCTCTATTCCATTCCCTTCAACTTTTTAAATTCAGTTTCCAGCCTGATCTGTGTTACTTTTCTGTACTTCTTACACCTCTCATCTGATATTTTCTGTAGAGTCTCTCCAGAACTGTGGAAAAGTTGTGTTTTAGCTTTGAAATGTTGCTGACAAAATTCCGTCTGGTTTTGGTATTCAGAAGTTCTCCCTGTTAAGAGCTGGGAGTGAGATGATATATTTTCTGTCATTTCATTTTACTGAAATAAAACATTCCTTGGAATCTGTAGGGGGAGGTAATTGGCTAAACATTCTGTCCAGCATTGCTCAACTGTGCTCAGATCACTTCACAGGCTCCAGGGTCTGGGCCAGCCTGGGCTTATTTCTGTTCCACTTTGGACTGTTCTGCAAAGTTTTGAGAATGAAAACAATCACGTAAAACCCAGAAATCTCATAACTGAATTGGCATTTTCCCAATGAACTATTTTAGAATTATGCCCAGAGTTTCTTTCCACCTTTGCTTTTACACCCTGATAAGAAGAGAAAAAGAATTTATTTGCAGAGGAGATCAGTCTCATTGTCATCTTTTTACAGATGTGGAAGTTAAAGCACAGAAAGCACAGAAAGATGAAGTTGTTTATTCCAGGTCATCCAACAGAGCAGCAGCAGAGAGAAAAATAGAAAAATAGTGAGTCCTTCAGGGCTAACTCTGTTGCATCACTCTGTCTTCCTGTTTTGATGAAAATGTCTGAAATTTAATTTTCATAGGTAAGTACATGAGAAAGATTCAGATTTCCTGAAGCCTGGAAACCAAAACTATTACATATGTCACATAAACAGGGGCTAGACAGAGTTCAAACTGAGACAGAACGCTAAGGCCTGAGCTGTGGCACGTCTGTGCTATCTTTTATTAAGTCTTCCTCATAGCTGGTGTAATCATCCTAGTATCTTTCTTCAAGGGATACCTTAGCCTTGAGCCCCATACCTATTGTACAAAAGGATACTGAGCCTTTCTTTTTTTTCATACTGAAGTTTAATTTTCTGCATTCTCAAGGATGGAGCTTTCACTTTCCTAGCATTGAGAAAAGCATAAAAAGCAAAGGGTTATCATCTGGTAATATTCATAGTTTCATTTTAGCTCTACTTTTCCCTTTGGTTTTTCAGAATTATGCTGATTCATAACCAACTGGAGGCAGTTCCTGCTTCTCTGTGACAACTTCACTATCTGTTGTAATCACAGAATCACAGACTGATATGGTGAACTGGTCTGGTACCCTGTCTTCTTCCACCCCTCCCTCCCCTGTCATTCTTGTCTGCTGTTTGTGTAATCTCCCCCCCAAAAAACTTTTCAAGACGTTACAATCTTCATGAACAACCATACAACCATTTGGAAACTGCCACCCTAGATCATTCTTCTTTTTCAGAAGCCGGAGATATATTAGCAATATACACCATCTTTGTATTGTTTTTCTAAGGACAATCTGTGAAATTCGGTGATAGTTTTGTTTCTTATCTTATTATGCATATGTGAGAAGCTGAAGTGAAATCACATTCTTACAGCTGAGAAAACAAGAATTAGAGACATGACTGTCCCTCAGTGCTCCCTCCATTAGTCTGGGTTTATTGCTTGATGACTTCATTTATTATGTGCAGTGTGTTGTAAAATTTGTACCCCCTCATCCTGTATCTATTTTATCTATTTAGATTAGAAGCACTTGTGGCCAAACACAGCTTCTTACTGGGCAATTATGTGTCACTACAAACAAGGACACCTGACCTCTCTTACATTTTGTAGGCACGATGCCAGAAGGAAAAACAAAACAAAACAAAATCACCATCAGCAACATACTCTTCGTGCATTGCTAATTTGTGGTTTACCAGGGAAATGTGCTAGGGGAGGCTATCAAAAGCAGTGTTTCTAAAATGTAAGTTTTATAAATGCCTTAAACCTGAATTCAACAAATGGTGAAAACGAAGTAGAAAATGAGTGATCTAATTGATCTATACAGAATCAAAGTGCTGTGCAGTTACTTTTACATTTACTCATTATTTTATCATAAAAAAATATTAAAAAGCTCAAGATAATTTTGGCGACTATTAAAAAACTAATGCAAATAACACAACCTTTGTGTTAATGATTTTAGTGAAGGATTATTAGTAGGCAATTAAATGAATGACTGGAGGAAGCCATTACTGCACTGTCTGAAAATGTCAAACTCTGAAAGAAGTATACAGCCTAAGGAAAAGTGTGAAAATGGAAGATAAATACTGCTAAAATCTGTCCTGGACAGACATTGCACTGGACAAGCGGATAATGTAACATTCTGTGCAGGTTGTAAGATGCCCCCTGGTGTTACACAGCTCTGCTGTTTGTTTCTATTGAGACACAGTACACGGTCAGAGCAGGATAAAACACACGAGGTGTTGATAGAGACTAAGAAGGTGTAAATGGTAAGTGGAAGCTACAGACGGCTGCAAAGCTGGAGAAAGGGGACTGCCATTTACAATAAAAAGAATCATCTCTGAGCGTCTCAGTTTTGAGTAATGTTTTCAGTAGCAGGAGTTAGGGGATGCTGGTTGAAGGGTGAGGAGAAGTCACAAATGGGTGGTGATGGTGATCCATCATGGGAATCCCATTTTGGAAGGGGTCAGCAATATTTTATGGATGCTATAGATGGAAGGAAGGCTTGGAGAGGCTTTGGAGAGCCACAGAGAGAGATGTCTCCCTCTTCACCCACATATCTCTGCCATTACCACCTGGAGGGTTATAGGACACCCAACCTGCCCTTCCAGTCACGTGTCTCAAGTCCAGTTGCCACAAGCAGCAATACATCCTGTCTTCTTCCTCCTACAGCAATTTCTACTTACTTGGGGCTGCTGAGAAGAGGAAGGAGAAGCAGGGAGGGGACAAGAGACAAGGGAGTATTTCAGCAAAGGGGAAGGGAAGAATAGAAGGTGCCAAGCCAAAGAGGAAGGCCTTAGGGAGGAAGGCTTTCTGTTCCTGTTTCTGGGGTCAAAAATCGCTGCTCCTAAGGACCGCCATTCCAATTCAAATGCCTGCTTCCCTTTCTTTCAGAGGCACTAGTGGCTGTGTAGGCAGAAGGCATGTATTGCCTGTTTGACTTAATGTTTCTATGTAGTCCAGAACCCTGTTCCCCAAATAGCAGTGCTGTGACTACTAGGACGCACTCATACAAGAGCCCTGGTTTTCAGGTAGAGCTTTTGTATTCAAATGCATTTGCAGGTATTTAAGCAGAAGTTGGTAAAAGTATTCCTTGTTATGGAAATGCTAATAATTACCTAGTAGTATTCTGAAAACTGAGACAAGAAAGAAGTGGAAATAAAATATTTTCAAGATCTGAGATTAAAATGGTTGGCATGAGGGGGATTTAGAAGAGTCAGGATTTTCTTGTTCTAGTCTTGTCAAGGAAGAAAGAAGAACATGGTAATAAGGATGAGATGAACTAGAATCCCGTTCTTGCCTCTAAACTGGCATGGCTCTTCACCAACATTAAGTGGCGGTTCTAGATGCTAGCAAGTGGTTCTGTGGGGTTGGTTTTCCAGGATTCTTCTGGAAATATAGTCACATAAACTGTGTGGAACTAAAAATGTATACACAAGAATAGAATCAAAACCACATGAGTCTAAGACTTTGGGGGAATTCCTGCACTATAACGTAGCTATTTGTAACTGGATATTCAATATTTGCAACTTTCTTTTGTAGGATCCTCAGACGGCAAAAAGGGCAGATGTTTTAATTCACAAGCTATTTTCAGTATTTTCTGAATATGAAATCTCTGCCCCTTTTATATGTCCTTTTGATGGAAAAAAATCATGTCATCTCATATCATTAAGAGAAAATAGTGGTGGTTTAGCCAGGTGGCTGATTTTAATGTTGACATATTTTGGAGACTGATTACTTATGAAAGTTTTGGTTCTCTTGTAAATTAGATGAGTGAGGACAGGGAATTTTGGAAATGAGGGCAAAATACCATGGAACAGATCGGTATTGGTTGTAACAATATTTGCGGCATTTCACTACAGAAGAATCTGTTGTAAACCAAACAATATTAGCATTGTTCTTATAGCCTTTATTGCCAAACGAATTAAGGTCAGAAATTCAGCTTTCATTGCAATAAAAGCCTCCAGCCCATGTGGACAGAGGAATAAGAGCTTGAAAATTTGACACATACGTAAAACTTTGGCTTATCCTACAAGAATAAAATTAAAATTAAAAAAAAAAAAAAAAAAGGACAAAGTGAAATCTCTTCTGGTGTTTTTTAATAAAGCCATCCTGATTTTACAGAGACCAGCTCCTGTTTGTGTCAGTTCTCATGCTGGTAATACTGAGCGTATGTCCCAAAGATGCCTAATGGCACTGTACCAACTTGAGCTAAACCAAAATATATTATCCCTTCCCTTAACTGCAAGCTTCTGCTCTACCACATTATAGAACCAAGTTATCTGAGAGTTGCAAAGTAATACCAGATGGTGGCTGGATGTAGGTTGGCTGGAATTTGCGGTCTCTCTCGTCTCGCCACATGTTTCACCACTTGCAAGTTTCTAAATTATATTGTTCAATTATTTGTCTCCTTGGCTCAATATTCTCTTTCTTTCGTTTTCTGATTTGGTGCAATTCTTTATGTTTTCACTAGGTGGGTCCCCACAACAGTACACTGGGTAAGCAGTGTGTTGAATAGCCTGAACACACTTGGGGAAATGTGTTTCCCAGTCAGTTTTATTACCACTTTTTAGCAGAAGTTCACTGCACCACATTTTTTGATGTACAATTTAGTGATTTAAAAAATGGGTTGAGTTGGGAAGTTGTCATAAAGGGACAGGATTTGGGGATCATCCTAGAATTATTCCCTTCTAACTTACCTATTTCAACTGAGGTTTAAAACAAATGGGGTCTTCTTGTAGCCAGTCATGTGTAGTCATATCAAGCTTTGCAATCATTTTACCTTTCAAGGGGTGATGCAAAGCTGGTTGGTTTTAACAGCGAATGTATTCCTCCTTTCCAAAACCAAAAGCTAGCCAGCATCTCTTTAATGCTTTGACTTTCCATACTAGCCAAAACAACAACAAAAATCGGTATCCTTTTCCAAGTGTGTTAGGTATTTACTGTCTACACAAGAACAAAAAGATTTTTTAGCTAAAATCTTCAGAAATTTTTTTTCCAAGTGCGATTGCTTTATATGTGTGTACTTACATCAAAAAATATGTACTCCCTAAGCCTGACCCAAACAAAGTCCAAACAGAAAACTTTAGTTCTTTCTGTTCCATAATGCCCCATGAAGAAGATAAAGGAAAAACAAATGTGAGAGACTAGCAATATTTCTTAACGTCCTATTAGAAAGCCAGTATAACCCAGTGGTGGGTAGCATAAGAGGTAGACGCGTAGGTCTTGAGCCCTCTGTTATGCTGCCCCAGCCAGAGACTGAATATGATTCCTGCCTCTTGCAGCACCCATCTGTCACATCAACCTGGGAGAAAATTGCAAGTCAGGAACAGGGCAGCTATTCAGCCTGCTAATTCTTATAGTTAGAGCTATATGGTCTTTAAAAGTCATGGTGCTCTGAATGAGGAGGCATATAGCTTCTTTACTGTCTCAGGCTGTGTCTTCACCCTGCCATGAAGGAGGATCAACTAACCTGCAGAGAGCTCTATGCTGTCAGGTCCAGGCTGTTTCTGACGTTCAGGCTGACATTCTACACATAGAGCTAGCTCTCTCTATGTAGTATAGTCTGTAGCATTGATTTAATTTTACACTGAATAACTATTACCTCTGGGTGGCTTTTCAGTTATCTTTTCAATGTCCACTTCTCAGCCCTTGGCACCTACAGAAAGAAGATCAAAACAGCCTAGCTAATATACTTCAATTATTGTGATGTTTGGTTTTATTTTTTCCTCTTTCATTCCCTCTCTTATCAAGGCTCATTAAGTGAATCTATTTCATCTGCATATTTGACCTGGTAAGACAACTCATCTGGAAGTCTAGCAAGAAGTGCAATTTTGATTGAACTAAAGGTTTTGTTTCATGGGATTTATATTTAGAGGGCAAAGAAAGGGTTCAGAAACTTCTTGCATTATGTATTACAAAGATAAACTGAAATCTAAAATTGGTTGTCTTCTTGCTCAGTGACCAACTTGCATTAAATAAAGCTGATATTCATTATTGAATATATTTAAACTCAGGAAATCTTGGTCCATCAAATAATGAATGCAAGACAAGACAAAGGCTGTCACAGTGCATAGAGGCACAGTAGTACTTAATGTCAGAGATCTGGCTTAAAATTGATCCTCATCAGTGGCTATAACATCTGATTTCCTGGTTTTAGCAAGTAGGTAGGTAGAATTTTCTGTTTTACCCAAGCCAGTTTTAATGATCTCCTTGTCTTCATTTTGATGGCAAGAATCCCAGCTTGGAAAAAGACTAGCTACTGTATTCTTTCAGTTTACTTATGTCTCTAAGTGATGGTTGTGAGCTCCAGTAGTTATCTCTTCATCATCAAACTATTATCAATTGCAATCTCCATTCTTCAACTCTGGGCCAAATCTACACTTAGGCTGAGTACAAATGCTCGAGGAATCCAGGGCAATGTGGAACAGTGAGAAATTCCAATAAAACCTTGATTCACATCTAGAAAGTTCTTGTGTATCTGAGCCTGGAGACTTGATCTGGGAAGGGGATCTCCTGCTCTCCTGGATTAGAGGCACCATTCTGCTTCCCTGGGAAATTACACAAAGTGCAGTGGGAGTACTTGTCATTTCTACTTCCAGAGTTTCAAACCACAAAGCCAGACATACTATATGAGGTTGGTCTGCTCACACTTGTCTGGCACCATCATTTCCTCTGGGAAAATGGCAAAAGCAAATAGCAACTTGCCTGTTTGCATGTAGGCGTGATCCTCCTGAGAACATATAATTTGGCACCATGTGCAACTAAGTTCAAACTTCCTCAAGCTATGAGTTGTTGACAACATCTCTCAGAATAGACATATAAACTATGTAAAACAGTTTTGGTGCTGTCTTCTTTCAACATTACCTTCAAAAACCCTAATTGTTCCCAAGTCACTAAGTCAGCCTGGCTGGGGAGATGTGCTCACAGCAGAGCATGTTCACCACTTAACCTTTGCATTTGCCCCTTGTCTGTAGGCAGGGGTAACAAGACTTAACTGGCCTCATCAGCATCCTGGGAGATGCAAAGCACACTAAAACGCGTGCCTTGATGAATGCTTATGTATTACTGCCCCACAGTGGCTGTGTTTACAAAGGGTACGGTCCTCACAACAAAGGGAACACTACAACACCTGACATGTCAAGTAACAGCGATTTCTAAGTCAGATTATTAGCTGTGGAAAATGGGCATTGCATTCAGACTGTTTCCCTGTTTCCTACTCAGGATTTGAATGCGATGCATAGCTGGTGGTGTCATATCTATATTCCCAGTGATGGACTTGTTCCTCCTTTATAGGAGGTTGAATAGAAGTACTTCAGAAGGAGGCAAATAGACCATATAAATATTCCAAGGCCTCTCAAGAGAGAGTCAGCAAGCAAATCTTGGCTGCAACACAGAAAATTTGAGAGTTGTTAATAAAGGGGATTAAAGTGGTAGGCATCCTCTGGGCTATAGCAGGATTTAACAAAGCCTGTGAATTTAACGTTCAATAGGACTCCAAGGCAAAGCTTGACTATAACTTGGAATCCGCACAGAGGGAGAAGGGAAAGCAGTCCAGGATCGTGTTACTCATCTGATTGCAGAGGGCTCCATTTTCAACACTGCCCCCAGGGCTTTACCTGATCTATCCAATAGAAGATGTCTGCCCTTCCCACCCTGCAATCAGTCATACATAAACAACCTCTAAATACTTTTCTGACTGTTCTGCTAGTTTCAGCTCTTCTTGCTTATTCAGTGCCTGCTCTCCTGCCAAAACAACAAACTGAGCAAATGTGGGTTGTGGTTGGGGCAGAGGCAGGCAACAGCGGTCTGCTCATTTCCTTTGTTTTTCACGTCTCTTTGGCCTTTCCTTGGGTAAAATCCAAGAGATGGATCGTTGCTGGTTCCATCTTGATGCAGAAGGAACAGACATCCCTTTTCAAACAATGACAGCTTTATGAAGCTTGACTGTCTCAGCCAAAGTCTTGATGCTATCATCAGACGTCTTTCTTCCCAGTCCCTGCAGGTGACTGCAGCTGGCAGCAGATCTTTGACAGTCAGATTCTGTATGTTATCTCTGTTGGACCAAGCCTTTAAATAATTGGATAGGAAGATCTGGGAAACAGATATGCTATTTCAAGGCATAAATAACATCGTGCTGAGTGCTGCAGAGGGTCTTTATTTAATTTAGTTCTGTTTGGTTCAAACATGGTCATCTGGTTTGGCTTCCAACCAGGATCTCTGTAGATGTAGGCTCAGTTTCTTCTTAGACCACCAACCGTCACGTACAAATCACTGCTCACTGTGCCTCCCTTCCTCAGCTCTTCAATGGCAATAATAAGATGTCCCTGACTTACAGGGAAGGGAGATAAGGAATAATGGGAAGTAAGTGTATATAGGTTGTGAGATTTTCTCATTTTCTAGTAATAGAGATCCGTATAAATATCTCAGACACAGGACTGAAATGGCAAGAGTAGTTGCTGCTAACAGCAAAGGAATGTGGAGAGTGTTAGTGGTACACTGGCGTCATCGTGTCATATAACAGTGAAATGCAGCCCTGTGAAGAAAGCCAGTGTGGACCATGCAAAGTAAAAACTTTAAGCTGTCAGAGTTGTAGAGGAACTTAAGGTTTGGGTACTCTATCTGACAATGTCACCATGATAGTTTAAAGAAGTTTAGTTCTTCAATTTGCTTATTGCCACTTGTGATGATTACTCAGAGCTTTGTTTTAGGTCACAAAGGTCACACATTTTTGCTAGTGATCAACCTTACATTTTAATCTGCAGGTATTAGCTCAAGGCTATTTCTTTGCTTTCATCACACCAAAAGTATTTAGCTAAACAAAAAAATAAAGGAAAGAAAAAAAAGGGAACCTCAACAACATAAATGCACATTCCTGTTTGCTTTTTTTTTATTTCCCCACCCTTTTTTACCAAGGGGCAATTTCAGTACCTAGCTTTTTCTGGAATGCAGTCTGGGAGGTGATTTCATTTTGCTGTGTACAGAGGAGCAGCGCAGCCCTAGCAGTGACAGCATCCTGCCAGCTAGCTGCTACCAGAGTATCAGCGATCCCCATCAGTCCGAGGACCAGCAGTTCCCTAACAGCTATAGATCGGGGAGAGCAAAGAAGCATCAGATGATTTGACCTACGGCATTTTAGGACATCTGCTCACTTCCCAGAAGTCTGGGAGGCTCTGGATTCCTTGGCGTCTGGATGAGCCAGGGAGATAGATTAACTGAAGGACTGTTACTGTTTTGTCTTGGGTGAGGCCTTCTGGGCAGCCAGCTGTTTTATTTTGTATATTGCACAGAAGGTTGCTTTAAAACTGTGTGTTCTAGGGATGAAGGGTTGGAAGCAAGAGGGTAAGCTGGGGAATATTTTTTTTTTTTCTTTCCACAGCAGTCTTTGCTAGCCAAAATTGTTGGCAAAAACAGAAAGAAGAGAGGAATGACTTTAGAGTAATAGTAATGCACATTGCCCTGTCATGCAAAGTTTAAGTCAGAAAGGTCCAGTCCAATGTGGTGCTAAGGGTCTGATCTTAAAATGATTTACCTGCTTGTCCCTAGCTGGTACAGGTTGCTCTTGGAATACTGTAATATGCTGAACAGTCCTGAAAATCAGGGTCCAAAACTCTAATGCTGTAACTAGACTACAATTACCATACTTTTGTGTACGCAGCAAGCTCTACTGACATCAATGGGTTTCTCCATAAGCAAAAGTGTTCCCCTGGAATTAAATGTTTATTTGTTTCCAGATACTAGATCATTGGTATCTTACATGCTGTCCAGAGAGAGCCTGAACAAAAACAGGAGAAACTGTAAGGTCAGTGACATTTGTGTAAACCACATGATGTGTACTTTCTCGGATCATCCTTTGATGATGTAATACTCTTGTAACTCAGTTCTTACTCTTTTCCACATTTGAAAGGAGAAAAATTATCATGCACTTTTGGCAGTATATCCCTCCCTACCAAAGCTGACTCAGAACAGAAGAAAAAACAGCTTTGTTTTTCCACCTATGGCTATTTAAAACATTTTTGTCTGATTCTGTTTGGCTCACAGAGAATGTTTCACGGATATGTAGCATGTTATGTTATTACTTCAGTGTATCTGTATTAAACCTTTTATCATTTCAGAGCCCTGTGAAATGGGGAAGCCTTGTAAGTCTCAAGTTAGAAATGAGAAAGCAGTAGCACAGAACTTAACCCCCTTAACCCCTTAAGAATTCTCTTACGCAAAATTCCCACACTAGATGAGTCTGTTGCCTTCTTTGTTCTTTCCTCAGACCTCTGATGTCAGTGATGGTGACTGAACCATGTGGGATCAGGTCTGTGCTGCGGACACGGGGCAAGAGGGACCTGCTGTAGCTCCCACTTCAACCAGAAGCATGAGCTCTTGAAAGGCAGGTCTTAAATGATTTGACAGTAGACATCCTTTAACTGCTTGCAAGAAAACCGCCAGCGGACATCTCAGTTATTTTGCCAGTTTGGTTTCTCCCTGACTGGAAGATAGGGAATGTGGTACAATAGCAGATATATCACCCAGTTTGGGGAACCAAGGAAGGCGTTTGTGTGTAAGTTTTGACCTGCCTTTGCTTTCTTATGCAAGCAATAATGAACAAAATGATAATTGATAAGCATATTAATAAGTTAATGATTAACTTACTTAACAATGTTGGCCTTCAAATTGCCATTAAGAGGCATTGGAGCTGATGCACAGGTCTCAGAATTCATCTTCCAGGTTCCTTGTAGACCTGTCTGTCTGTACTGATGTAATTCTCGAGGTTTTCCTCACAGCTGTTAAGAGCTGGAAACCTTACTCTTTAATAACATATATGCATGTGTTGGGTGACCAGGTTAAAGTCTCTACTGCTAAAAGAAACCTAGGTATCTAAGGTTTCCAGGTTCCTATATAGATTTTTCTGATGCAACAAAATGCAAAACAAACTCATGAAGCATTTGGACACAATCCCAAACTACAGATGAACATGCTTCAAACCCCAAGACAATATAAACAGGAAAACATTTGCTGTGTTCAGGTTTCTGTCCTAGATTTACTCACACAGTTCCAAACGCTTTGTTTTTTTTTTTTTTTTTCTGGCAAGTTTCTGGATCTAATTAGATTCACCTGTGTTTCACTTATTTGTTACAAGAGATACGTAACATGAGAGAATCCCATCAATATAAACTGAGATGTGATTTAGATTGTCAGCTTAAGAAATCACATTGTAATGGCGACGGTAAATCTCCAACTCCTCCATTACTTCAGTTTGCCAAGGAGACTCAAACTAAAACTTGCTAAGCAAGTGTCTCTTGTCATCCAAGGAATTTGTGTTGTCTCCTGTGGCTCAGACCTTGCAGCTCAATGGTAAATACCCCTCGTGACCCATGGGAGTCCCACAGGTGGTATGTGGTAAATATTCCAGGATTTTGCCATTTACCCACCAAGCATGATGCTGAAAGGAGTGCTGTATTTCATATCTGTCAGATGTGTAGAATCTGCTTTATCATGGGAGAAGATTAAAGATAAAACAGTACTTAAGAACACAAGATTTTCAATAATGGAGAAAATTACAAAAAGATACAAGATGTGTCACTAAGGTTGTGCTTGGCAATAAAGACCTTTCATAGCTGCTCCACTATCTCATCCAGTATGAGGATGACTGATTAGCTTCTGCAGTTAATATCAGATTTGCTACACCTGGAAAATTTTAGAGCTGCAACTTTCATGTTCCTGTTGATACAGAGAGTTCCCAGAGTCTTGTGGAACAGCTATTCTAGCCTAAAGCAGACTGTCTTCTCACCTACCCCTGGTAACACCTTCCCTTGTGACAGGATACACAGACTCATGCTAATGAAGGAGATCAGGTCACTTCTTTACAGTGCTCTCTATAAAGTGCTTAATTATTTTTTCTGTTGTACACTTTGATTAGAACACATTCCTGGCTTTGGTTTCAAATTTATTTTTTTTTTTCCTTTACAAACCCCTTCAGACAGGGCGCTAAATTTTTCAAATCATAGCTTATAAATATGTAATATGCAGTTCATAAATAATGTATTATTATTATAATACCATTTGAAAATGCAACTGAAATTAGCTTATTTTTAGCAATTTAGATTTGATACTTGAAGATAAATGGATATCAAAACTGGGAAGTGGAGTTTCTAGAAAGACGGGTTGGGGCACTCTCCTGTTAGTTATGGGGACCTTTCTCCTCCTAAGCCCCTCACACCTCTGCTAGCAACGAGATGGGAGAGTTTAGCCACTAGATACATTGAATGTACCACGCAAGAGTTCCTTGTTTGTGTGTGCAGGGTTGTGTATAGGAGTGTGCAGTTCTCACACCTTTCCAACTCTGGTGTAACCTTGTTTAGGTGTTTTTACCTCTGTAAGATTTTGAACTCGGTGCGGAATAAACGTGGCCTCAGTATGGTATGATGACCTGTCATATAGTCCTTCCTGCATTAAAACTGCCCCATATCTGACACAACAGTACAAAGTTCAGGCAGTTTGTGGAAGCCTGAACTGGACTGTTCTGATACGATTTTCTTTATCTTATCAGAAGTCTCCCCAGTGAACCAGGTGAGTCCAGACTACTTGGTCTTTGATTCTTTGCCTCAGTCTTTGTCTTCTGGTTGCATGAGCCAGTTTGCTGTTTTCCAGCTACTGTTATTTAATTTTCTGTCCAGTTTTTCTCTGGTCATTTTTGTCTGTGACTATATGTTAGGAATGTTTTGGTTCAGGAAACTCTGATTTGCCTTAATCTGTCTTGGTATAAAACCTTTCTCTCTCATATTTTCCTAGTTCTGCCCCTGAATGTAGCCACACAAACTTTGATTGCTGTGTGTATTTTGTCTGGCCATTTTGGATTCCCTGCCACCTCATTTGCTATATACAAAATCGGATTAAACATGTTTGCAGTTTCCCCACTGTTACCATTTCTACATTCTGAAAATGATGATTGTATGTGAAATAGCAACTACATCTCCACAGGGATAGTCACAGCTGTGGTAGGCATCAGTAGCCTGAAAAAATGGCTTGTAAATTTGGCCCACTCTGATCTGAGAAGTGTAGAATCACAGTTTAAAACTCTGCTATGCACAGTTCACCCAGTTTTAAGTGAGGCTGGTGAGGTGTATGTCAAATGTCAGCCTGGGACTGGTACAAAATAAAAACCATTTTCATATGTTTAGCTCCAGTTCTGTTTTCCATTGTGTGTGGCTAGTGGCTTCTTTTTCTCAAAGGCCTCTCTTTAGTCACCTTATTTTCTAGCTGACCTTATAAGATTGCAATATGCATCTGAAAAAATCAATTTAAAAAGAACTGAAATACACTCCTATTATATATTAACATGTGTCCTTGTAAAGAAAGGCCATGATCTGGGTATGCAAAAGCTAATAATTGACCAACTTGTGCTGCCATAATGTTTGATCTATTTATTTTCTTTGCAGAAAGCATGCAAAACACTTTAGAGGGACACTAAAAAAGATCTGCAAAATACTCCTACCGAGTTTAAATAGGCATATTTTAAAATGTTGAGCAATGATTATCAATGGTTATCACCAAGGGCTCCAAAACACTTCTTTCTAACAAAAGAGAAAATGTAGATTTTATAGGTTAATGGTAATGCATGAAAAATAGGTTTACTTTGGCTCATTATAACAATACAGAAAGAGCTAAAGATCTAATGTGATAAAGGAACATGAAAAGACTGGTTTGTGGTTTTCTGTTACTCACAAGAGACAAGTTCAGCATTTGATTTCAGGAAGTTTCTGAGGGCTTTGCAAGGTGCTCACCATTTACACAACTGTGACAGCAAACCACTGCAAAACTGAAGCTTAACCATGCCATTTGACTTGGAGGCGAAACTCTCAGTGACTTGCAGTGTTTGAGGGGGGACAAAAGGGACAAAGTGGACAATGCATTCCTGTGTCAATACTAGTGGCAGAAGGCTTGTAGCCTGGGACTCCCACGTCCAGGAACCGCTGAGAACTGATTTGGCCTCCACTCTTGTTTGCCTTCCTTAATTTATATGTTAATGCTTTTTCGTTATTCACTGATTGTGCTCCTTTTCCTCCAGCTAGAATTTCCTTGTGCCCTGGAAGTATTCCACTTCCACAGATTTCATACCACAGGACTATTTGCTTCCTACTGTTCTGAGCTATTACAAAAAGTTTACTTCCATTACAGCAGTCTTTACCAGGGTAATTGATATTTGGGGTGCTATTGGTGTAGAAAGCCAGATGACGAAGTCATTTGTGAGTTGTTACACCAACAGTGGTGCCATACCATCTTTGGCTTATGTCTCATAATATTTGTGATGTGTGTCTCATAATGTTCAGAGTTATCTCACAGTCTGTAGGACTATGGGAGAATGACTCATTCTTATCCTTTCCCAGTGAATTTGGGGAGAACTCACCTTTCCTTCTGAGCAAGCACATATATTCTGGGAGAATTTCAGAGGACTTGGAGCATTTTAACAGTTTAGCTTCTATCCACAGTATTCTAAGGAAATAATGGTCTTTCACCCAAATGAGTCATCTCTTTAATTTTAGTTTATGGCCCAAGATAAGGTTGATAGATGTGGAGCTTTCAACGTAGCTTTTCTAGCTGGAGAGCACCAAGATTTTAGGGTCATATTTTTTTCTTTGAGTCAGGGGTAAGCTGGGGGCAATATTTGAACAATGTAATGGCAGGGAAGTCTGGGTTGTGGTATCCGGCTGTGAATCCAACACAAGTCTTTCAGTAGTCGCACCTTGTTGGGCCTAATTCTGAGATTAATGTTTACATCCTGCATGGGAACATATTCCAATCACCTGTTATTACCCATGTCATATTGTATAATCCCTTTCATGAATATGTTGCACAGTTGTTGGTTTTTTTTGCCACAGTTTCTCATTGAAAATCTGTTCAGAACTTGCTTGCTCTTATAGCTAAGAAACTTCTTCTAATTCCTTGACTAAATTCCTTGACTGTGAAATGTATACAAGTCAATTTATTTACATTTGTTCTTCTATCGAGTTTAGATTTCAGCTTAATTGATTTGAATGGGAGCTGAGAACACTTTCAGAGGCTGAGGCTTTTTGAACGAGCTTATAAATCTTTAATTCCAGTGCTCTCCAGTTTTCTTCAAGGAGAAAGTACATTTCCCCCTGCCCAGCAACAGAAATGCTTTGATACCAACAAGTTCGTTTAATTTGCTTAAAGCAATTCTTCAGTTTTAGGGGGTAATTTTAGTTTAGATTTTGTGACTTGAAATATCTGGTCTCTTGCAGTAGATATTAAAGAAGAAAATAGCATACAGTACTAGTTAGTATTTGTTTAACCAGAAGATAAACAATAAAAAAGCTTTAGTGTGAATAGAATTAATGAGAGACTTCATTTTTTTTACAGATAAGAAAACAGAATCCTTCATTCAACAATACCCTTGAAACTGTAACTTTTGTGTGATTTCTTGCTAAATAGTTGTTTGAACTTTGACATGTATTTGTTTGGCTATTGGGGTTTCCTCGGTTTTTCATTTAGTGCTAACAAGCAGAATGTACTAAAAATATCTTTCCTGAAGTTGTCCTAATTTAGTGGCACATCTGTGTTCTGGTGGGCCTAAGCCTTTTGCTGAGGGATTACTGTCAGATTCTGAAGAGATGAATAAGAAAAGTTGTCCCTTCATCTCCAGTTTAAAATGAAGTGTTCAAGTTTCTACTCTGAGTCCAGTCTTGCTGCTCAGGTGAATGATAGCAAACCTTAGGGATGTGAAGAGCAATGTAATTGTTAGGCCAAAGACCAAAACGGAAATTCTAAGCAGCAATTGCCTAAGAGTGGCATCTGAATAACAAATATGAATATTCCAAAAAATCAAACACATTGTACCAAGTACTTTACATTTTATTCTGGCTGTGAGATAGTATTTGTTTAATGTGGATCCCGAAGTCCTGATAAAAGCAAAACTTCCGTTATGATAAGGCTGCAGAATTAGTCCCAACTTTAGTAATTATGGCCTGCCTCCAGCAAAAACTATCCACACTGCTTCCTCCCTAGAACATATAGTAACCTTGGGGCCAGTTTGGTATGGGATGCTTGGGACCAGTTTGAGATACATACGCCACATATGCACGTGTTTATGTCTGTATATTTGCAATTGTGTATCTTTACGTTGGCATTGCCTTCAGTAAAAAATTAGACCTGTTTATGGTGATTTTTATATATGGATGGTTCTCCTATATTCTTAATCAGTTATACATTATTTAATTATTCTTGTAGTATATGCTATCAGAATAAAGATGTGTTAGGGATCTGGTTGGGAGTTTCCAGGCACAAAACACTTGCCATTATAATCGTCTAGGTATTGAGTATTGGTTTAGACAATAGAATAACACTCAGCACAGATTACTGCTGTGTAACAAAAATAACTTCCAGAGAGAAGTTCCAGAGAGAGAGTCTCCCACATTTTCCACCTATGTTTTGTTGTGTGCTTAGAGAAGTTAAAAGTGGTCGGGACCTGAAAATTAAGATTCATGTTTAAAAAGAAGACTGTAAGTTCCAGGTTATACATTTCCTGTCATCTGGGAAGGTCGCAGAGATGCTTGCAGAAACAGATGCGTAAGTTGGTTGCATCTTACCTGATACAGGACTTTTTAAATTTTCTTAATTTTCTTGTTTCAGTGTTCCTCCCACTGTTTATTTTCCTCCAGTGTGTAGGTTCTGTTCGTCTTCTCCACGTGTTTCCCGATTCTAGTATTCTGTCATACAGCAGTACTTTTTCACATTAGGAGCTGTGCTCTGTCGCAGGATTTTAGCAGTTCCTGGCATTAAGCATTGCTGTTTGTCTGTAAGCAGGGACCTCTCAGGGCTGGCAGCGAGACTTTCTAGGTCTTTCGTTATTACTCTTTTCATGCAGTTTGGCAAGATTTTTGCCAAGAAGCTGCCTTTCTTTCAGTCTGGTTGGCAGCTGTCTTTCACATATTTCAGCTGAGAGATCTTTCTTCATTGATTCTTGGCCAGTTTTCTCCCCAGCAGCTGACCCTGTCTCTCAACCTTGGAAGTGCGACTTCCATGGTCTTTAGAAGTGGATGATCTTGACAACTGTTCTTTCTAAGCAGATATTTCATATCCCACCCCTTCATGATTCTTGCAGGCAATTACAAGGCAGATCTTTCATATCCCATCCCTTCATGATTCTTGCAGGCAATTGCACTTTATCAATACTTCCTATTGTCTTCCACACTTCCCCAGCACTTTGTGTGAGCTTCTGACCATGTGCTCATTTACTAAAGCAAGAGATTTTCCTACTGGTTGCTTCTGTTTGTTTGACTCTGTAAACCGATTGCTGAATAAGGAGTAAACAAACAGCACAAATGGGGAAGTCAATTTGACTGAAAATACCACAATTTCAAGACTGTTCTCTGTGCTCTCCCTTCAGCACTGAGTATTTAGAGGAAGACTGACTGTTTTCTGCTGAAAGTACTTAAGTTGGCCCAAAATGGGGACCTAAGCTGTTACCAGTTACAAAGGTAAGAACTGATTTTTTCTTGTTAGTTTTCTTTTAATTTTTTTTGGGGGGGGAGCATTTGCTAGAAAATACTCTGAGAGCAGTGCCAACATACCTCTGAAGATTCATGTTAACTGTGTTTTGTGCCTTTGATGTGGTATTTTGTGCCCTTCCTAGAAACATCACACTTACAGACTCTTCGTCATTGACAGAATGTGATCAGTTATTGATTTTTTTTATTTATTTTTTTTTTGTCTTCTATCTTCAAGGTCTAGACTTTCTCCTTGAGACAGTCACTTTCTTTAACACCCTTTTTATCCTACATGTTATCTACTGGGCTTATATGCACCTCTACAGTGTTAGGTCTTCATTTTTAATTTAAGATTCTGAAGTCCAGGCACTCTGCATAATAAGACAATCAAATTTCAATAGAGAAAAAAATGAATAATCTCTATGAAGCTACAAGTCACAATCACACAATCACTAAATATCTGTTTGGAGCTTTCTGGATCCTGGGTGGAGATCACCTTTATCTTTTAGGATCATTGTTAGACATTTGTTGCTTCTAAAACTCTCCTGATGAGATTTTAGACCATCATCTTAAGAACATGATACAGTTATTTGAAGATACTTCAACACAAAAGTTCTTCCTGACATGAGATTATATAACCACACATCTTCCCTTACTGTCATTTTTGCCATTTTCTAACACTGTTTGAGAGGTTTAAAGCAATTCTCCTGGCTTTAGAATCTCAGACAGAGTTGAAAAATGAAATGTGTTAAATCTATGCTTGCTACATTATAAATACATACTTCTTTTGGAATTACATCGTTGCTATGGCAATGTGCAATCTGCAGTCTTTAAATGCATATATCCATTGCCATTCGTGTGGCAGAATGACTTGCTAATAATTACGACCCTTGGTACCCTCAGCATTTTACACCACAGTGCAATGTGAAGAGCATTCCTCTTTGTTCCTCACTCTCTGCTGAAACAGGAATACTATAGAAGGACATCGTGTTTGTCTCCTATGGAAGTGGTGTACTGACAGGCCTCAAGAAGACTGAGGAGCAACTTGATCACACAGAACCTAAGCATGCAGGGAAGCCAGGATATAACATTTCTACATTTCTAGCCTCTTGGCACTGGTCCAGGATGCAGACCTCAGATGGCTTTCATGCCCTGAGGCCAACTGGTACAGCAAGGCTCATAGTGAAATTCTCTTCTCCCTGAAACAAGAGCAGCCATGTCCAAACATCCTGGTGGGAAAGATCCCTGACCAATGTTAATTCCTGAACCATGCTGTGGCAGTGTCTGGGGGAATTGTAGTTGGCCTGAGCCAAAGCTCTGCAGAGACTGCATGAACGATTTAAGAATATGGGCAGTCACAGGACAGTGCTCAGGACCATGCCTTGACGCTGTTTGGTTTGATAGTGTAGATGAAAGTACTGTTTCTGAGCAACTTTCCCAACATGTCACCTTTTGTTTTGGTGAGACGGGATCTTGGACCTGCATCAATGCACACTTTGTACCTGCTCTGCTTGCCTGTGCTCATCATGCATGGAGAAGCATAAAAACAATTTCTGCAGCACCTTCACTTAAGACAGAATAGCTAGCTGGGGATTAAATAATGTATTGGTATTGTTGCAAGCAAAACTAATTTGAACAGACCGTGCTCTCAGTATAAGAGAAATACCTTTTTTTAAATGAAAACAAGAAGTTACCATTCAGCTCTCATGCTTTTGTGATGTTTGCAACTTGTTGTGCATGTTCTCATATCCATAGGTCCTTCCAAGCTGCGTAAGCAAGCAAAATCTCAGCGTGTGTTCTAATTTTCTGGAAGCCATTGTGCAGATGAAATTTCTATCATTCTGGAGTTTCTCTTTTTCTTTTCTTTTCTTTTTCTTTTCTTTTCTTTTCTTTTCTTTTCTTTTCTTTTCTTTTCTTTTCCACTCTTTATTAATTCATCCATAAATGACCACCTTCACATTGGTTCTCCACATATAATGTGATTTCTGGTGTTCTGCTGCTATTAGTTAATACCATGTGAGAAAACATGTTTGCATTGTTTTATGCAGGACATAGATTTGGTAAGTGCAATTTTGCTTTCCCTGAACAATGGTCTTGGGTGGAGGAACACTGTTACAGGGATGTTCTAGGACAGCAACACCTTGCCACCAACACTTTTCAGTATAATAAATTTGAAGCTAAACTTGCAAAAATTATTTTCTTTTAGATCTTACAAGCCATCCTGAAACTGACTGATTATGATTGCTTTTTGAAACCTCACTTACTTTTACATTTGCACAACTACAAGGTAAAAGGCTCATGTTTTGGAGCAGTCTTACCCACTTTGCTCCAGGAGAAAGGGGTCATTGCTGCCTACTGTACTGCATGAGGCCCAACACACTCTATGCCAAGGAATAAATTCTGAGATTATCACCCAGAGAAAGTTCACAGAAAGTGCGTTTGTAATTCTGCAGCTCTCTGAATTCTTCGAAGTTTGCTGGAAAGAACGTGGCAGTATTTTCAAATTTTTACTGCTGAAAACACTTTTTGTTCTTGTGCCCACACATATCTGGCTAGAACTATGCCTCTGCCTCCTGTAAATGCTCTTTTAGCTGACATACTGTATTATAGATACCGTTGGAAAACAAAGTAAAAAGCAGACTCTTCTTGAAGTCTGTTTGTTTTTCTATGTGTTCATTTGCAGGACTGACAAAAATTGCGCAATATGCTAAATGGGTACATCTTTCCACTGGTTTTGCATATAATCTACTGTTTTAAAGTTTGCTTGATGTTATCTGTCTAACTTGTCGGCCTAAATATGCAACTCAAAAGCACTAACTATTGTGTGTGGCTAATAACCAGAAATTCTGAATTGCAATCAATACGGAGGAAATTAGATGCTTTGTAGGGCTTTGTCCATTTCTTCTGTGATTTTTCAGTAGTATGAAAAGTTCTGAGGCTGAACAATGTCATTCCTGTTAATGGATTTGTGTGTGTGTGTGTGTGTACAGAAACAAATATAAAAAAATAAATATGATTTATCTCAGGAGGTACCCTGATCATTGGAAGGGGCTCCTGGCTCTCAGAACCAACAGAGGTTGTGTGAACCTTGAAAAATCAGCTTCAAGGTCCTTTATCAAGCTGTTGTGGTTCAAAAAAGAAAATGCATTTTTTATATTTATGCCCAATCAGATCTCCCAGAGACTTACTTCCTATGCAGAGAGGACATTGAGACTACTGTTTTTATTTTACTCTTATACTATAGCGATGCAAATGAGAACCTGAACAGGTTTACTTACCTGGCACTATATTCTACAGCACAGTGTAGGCACTAATGTGAACTGTGCAATGTGGTTCAGAGCATATCAGCACGTACTCGTATGATTTATTGCAGTGGCATCTGTCCTTGTGGTGTCGGTACTACGGAGTTTGTGGGCAACTTCAGAAGGACTAAGGCTGGGGAGCTGTGAAGATGGGAGGTGGTGGGGCAAGCACTGCAGCTGGAGAAACAGGGCTCCTCTCACCAGTCCTTGCACCCGTGCCGCTGCCAGCCATGCTATCGCACTCTGTGCGCCCATTGCATGGGCCTGCTCATTTCAAATGAAAGCTCTTGAAACTTCTTGAGACCCAGGATCAGTTGTCAAGCTGCACAACTTGACAACTAGATCTGCAACTGATGCACTTTTATAGAAAAACAACAACAACAAAAAAAACACAGAACCCTGCCTCTGCCTTTGGCTGTTTGGGGAGAAATCAGCAATCAGATTAAATTAGATAAACAGCATACAAAGTTCCTATGAAGCAGCTTCTCTCTCACTTCCTCTCCTCCACATTATGGTCTGGGTAAGAAATTTTTGCTGAATCAGCGGGTGGATCAGTGCAGCAGCTCCAGACCAACTGACACACCAGCAGAAATGATGTGAGCAAGAGGGAGAGAGCTGTAGGGCACAACGGCTCAACCGGAGCACACAGCTTTAGACAGCACTATATACTGCTGGGTTTTCAGGTGATGGGAGAGAATTTATTTCCGTAACTACTCGTGTACCAGAAGGCACCTGACAGCCCAGAGCGCAAGCACAGGCACCTGACTGCACAATTTCTCCCCTTCAGCACAAAGATGTGTCAGTCTTTGCTGCAGTTCTATTATCCCACTGGGGACCAGAAATTTCTCTCTCATTGACCTCATTATCTCACCTTACTCCAACCAGCTAGGCTTTCTTGGCAGGCTTGCAGTTTTCCCTGCAAACTTCCACACAGAAGACCATTTTAATTACAGTTTTGCTGCAAACAATGCAATTTATCTGTCTACAAATATTTCCTCATGTTGACTATATTTCTGAAGACTCTTCCCTGCAGTGTGATGAGTGTCTGCATGTAGCAGTGAGTAAGGGCAGACAGATGTAGGGGTGCGTGTCCTCTCCTCTCTGGCCTCTACAGAAAGGACTTATCCATGTAGTACTCCATTCTGCATCACGTTAATTACATTGTGCTGTTGATTAAGTTAAGGAGCCCTATGCAGCAGGGTCAAATTAAATCTAATAAATGTGTTGAACAGAAACTGAACAATCGACTTCATGCATGCTCAGAAAATTGAGCGGAAAGCTGGAGAACAGAGAAAAATGGAGGAAAAAATGGAAGGACGAGAACAAGAGGTGGAATATGAAGGAATGGAGAGAATAGGAGCAGAGAGGGACAGGAGGAAGAGGAACTGCAGAGAACAGTGTGGACAAAAGGTAGTGTAAGAAGAAAATAGAAGATTAGCTGTGATGAAGCATAGCAGGTGCAAGGATACCCGATGCCAGTAACATCCATACAGATTCTCAGGCATCCAGATGTCAAAAGATATTGATTTTCAAGGATTTTTCTTTAACTCCTGGAAGATTTTTTTAAAAGTTTGAGAGTCCTAAGTAAGAATATGTGTCTGCACACAAATAAGAAATAATGTGGTTGATCTGAGAAATTACAGTATTTATCCTGGTTTAAGATATACATTATTGATAGAAGGAAATTTAGTCCCCAAAATAGGACTTTGGAGGTTTTGCTATTAGTGGCTGCAAAATACTTGGATTGCATATGTAAAAAATTTACATGAAATGTTTACAATAAGATTATAGTTGGAAAAGAACAATAGTTATGTTCACAGATAGTTTTATTCTGCATTAAAATTTATGTGTGCTTGGTAATATTACTAACAGAAAACTTGGACCAAGATTTAAAAACCAACAGCAACTCAGACATTTTTCCCCATGCACCATTTTTTTCAGACACACTTTTTCACTTAAAGTCTTTAAAAAATCTCTATATACTGCATATTAAATTTCAGCACAAAAGTTAGCTAGGTAGATAGTATTTTAATTATGGCAACTAATTGAGGTTCAACAAGGCCAAGTGCAAGGTGATGCACTTGGGCTGGGGCAATCCCAGGTACTTATACAGACTGGGAGAAGAAGAACTCGAGAGCAGCCCTGCGGAGAAGGACTTGGGGGTCCTCCTGGACGAGAAGCCGGACATGAGCCGGCAGTGCGCGCTTGCGGCCCGGAAGGCCAACTATGTCCTGGGCTGCATTAAAAGAGGGGTGGCCAGCAGGGAGAGGGAGGTGATTGTCCCCCTCTACTCTGCTCTGGTGAGACCCCACCTGGAATACTGCGTGCAGGCCTGGGGCCCCCAGCACAAGAAGGATGTGGAGCTCTTGGAACAGGTCCAGAGGAGGGCCACCAAGATGATCAGAGGGCTGGAGCACCTCTCCTATGAAGAAAGGTTGAGGGAACTGGGCTTGTTTAGCTTGGAGAAGAGAAGGCTCCGGGGAGACCTCATTGCGGCCTTCCAGTACNGGCGCTGGGCAGCCTGCTCTAGTAGTTGGCAACCCTGCCCAGAGCAGGGGGGTTGAAACTAGATGATCTTTAAGGTCCTTTTCAACCCATGCCATTCTATGATTCTATGATTCTATGAACTACAATTGATACAACCAAGTTTTAAAGTAAAGCTTTAAGATTACTTTATAAACATAGGAATTTACTTTGGGAATTTATAATGGAAAAATTGATTGACCTGCATTTAAGGAATAACTAGGACTACTCCTCTGACGGCGTGTAGTCCAAAACACGTGCTATTTGTGCTGAGTTGCAGGTAAGGCTTGTCAATGTGGGGCACTTACACCGTCCTAGGGAGAGACAAAATGGCTGGTGTGTTTGTGATCCTCTTCTGCTGTACACCCTGAGGATGCATGAAACCTTTAAGTACTTAGGGTCATACTCTCAAAGGTATTTAGGTGTCCATTAGTTTGTGAAATTTAGATGCTTATGTGTCTCTGAAAACATGGCTGTTAGCAGTCAAATTGACAGGATTTAACATGGGAAAAATAACTTGAACTCTCATTAAAAGTAGTCACAATATTGCGTGTTCATATGATGGCTGTATTTGTCCCCTGAGGTTAAAAAAAAAACAACAAACATGATGCCTTACTGTCTGAAATAATTGGTAATTCCTTTATTTTATAGCACGGTGTTATTAACACTCGATTTTATGGAGAGTCAAACTACTGCAGTCTAGCAACTGTAGGAGAATTTTGGCTTCGGTTTTTTAAAGCGTGTCTCTAATCCTCAGAGCTGCAATGAAAAGTTTAAAGGAGTTTCAAAGGTCTTGTTTGTGATCTTAGAGGATCAAAGGAGAAAAATAACACTAACCCCACCTTGTAGTATTATTAAAATTATAAATACACTCAAGGTAACATCATATTGGTGGGGAGGGGGTGATTCATGAGGGGTTTTTTTAGGTTTTGTAATACTGCCTTTATGCTACTTCCTAAACCTTATTTTACATTTTCCACCATTATTAATATAAATAATTTGCAAGATGAAAAGGAATGAGTTTAGATTTAAAATACTAAATGTGTAAAATCAGTGATAATATTGTAGGAAACAATGCTGTATAAATAAGAGAATGGATTATATAATATGGCAGATTTTATTCCACCTCAGATGTCTATTAATTTTATAAAGAACAACCAAGAAGTATGTTCACTTACGATACTTAGTGCTAAAATCCTTCTAAAGAAATTCTACCATTTTTCCCCCCCTTTTTTTTTTAATCTTTCAAGAGCATACTAGCAATGGAAAATGTCATAACAGTTTTTTGATAGAAACATGTTTATTAGTAACTTTCTCAGTCATTGATTCAGGGGTGAGTTGTTCCTATATCCGTCTGCAGAAGCACTCAGAGTTTATATAAATGTTGTGGGAAAGTGAGTTACAGACCCCCCTGCTTCTCTGGGGGACTCGCAGGCTGCCCCAACACAGTTTACTGTTTGGGGAAATTCTGCTTCCCCCGTCCATTTGCAATTAATATCCCTATCTGATCCGGTGACAGTGTTGTTAACGCCTGCAGTGTCAGTTCTGGATCTGCTTCCTTCCAGGACATGTGGTAGGAATCTATGGGACAGTTATATATAACATTAAAGTAGGGGGGTCATACTTGTATTTGAATCTGTATGATTTTAGAAAAGTGGCTCCAGATCTTATACCCCAATTAGCTTTGTATCTGTTAATTCCTGAGACTTCCCTAAGGAGGGAAATAAATCCGAACTCTTGTATATCTTCAAGATAGCCATCACATTCCTGGTTTTTCTTTTTTTTTTTTTTTTGTTCAGAAGATAAGAAGACTTTCATGGAAAACCCTTCCCGTTCTCCCCTCAATGCTTATAAATCATCGTTTTATACAATCCCGACAGATTTGTTAGCGGTAATTGCAGTGTAGACTCTGTGAATACATACATGCACAGCTTTGAACGCCGCGAAAATCTGTGTTCAAATGATGTGATCATAGGTTTGTGGCTGTAACAGGGCAGGCTTGGTATAACTGTACACCTCAGACACCTGTAAAATGGGACGTAGCTTGTCAAAGGGAAGAGTGGCACTTCTAAAAGGAAAACTCGTATTTTGATCCAGAATGTATGCCTGTTTTTATGCGTGCAAAAGCCTCTTGCTTTTTTAAGGCAAGGACATCTCCCTCTTGCAGAATTTGCTGTCCAAAACTCTCAGCCCTGAAAGCCTGCCTGCAAGCAGAGGTGGCATTGCCATGGTTTGCTCTGCAGCTGCAACGCAGCGTGCCTGAAACGCCAGCAAGCAGCGCAGCCAAAGGTGAAGTGGATTTTGAAAGCTTTTCATTTTCTGATACTCTGTAATGCGAAAATGCTTTGCCTGCGGGCCGTGAGCTGCCTCTTTCGCTCGGCTGAATTTGCATTCGCGTTTGAAGGCTTTTTGGGGAGGGAGGGAGCGGAAAAATGCATGTCCAGGAGCGGGCTGGGGCCCTGCTGGCTTCGCCACGGGCTCGCTGGCGGCGAGGCGGAGGCAGCCCCGGCTCTCGCCGGGCGGGAAGCGGCGTCGCCCGGGGGCTCCGGGCTTCTCCCCGTACCCGGCGCCGGCCCCGGGGCCGTGCAAAGGCCGATTGCGCAAGGGTGCTGCCGGCCCCGGGGCTGGGAAGGGGCTGCCTGCGGGGAGAGACCCCGCGGGGGCGAGGCGAGGAATCAGCCTGTGAGGTCCGGAGGGAAAGGAACCGCTCTGCCTTTGTGTGCGTGCGCTTGCGGCGAGGTGAAAGCCGCTCTTTCGCCCACCCCCGTGCTCCAGCAGCCCCGGGGGATGCGGGCACGGTCCCAGCTCCTCCCGGCCCCCCCCCTCCAAGGGCCCGGGCCGAGCCGGGCGGAGCGGGCGGGCAGCGCCGTGCCCCGCACACGCCGAGGG